>LOJH01000446.1:12337-30394 GCA_001685095.1 Ellobius talpinus | reverse complement strand
GTGGCTCACAACCATCTGTAATGAGGTCAGGTGCCCTCTTCTGGCCTGCAGGCAAACACACACACACACAGAATATTGTATTAAAAAAAGATTGGATTGTATTCAGAGCAGTGTCTTACCATATCATACCTAGTAAGCATCATAGAAACATTGAGTTCTGGCTTGTTAGACACTGCACCAAGTACTTTTTACTGACTCTCTAGTGTTCCTTTAGGCTGTCTCCTTGTATTAGAATGCGGTAAATTCTCAGAGAAGTTGATTTCTGTTGAGATGTAAATGGCAGGTCTTTTCTCTAGTACTTGCCTCTTCCTACAAATTCAAGGACTAATAATGTCATACCAAACAAAAAAGGCTCTAAAATTGGGTATTAATGGCATGAGGGAACATGAAACAATGTAAAACAATGTAATTGTAGACATTGTTTTGAGTGGCTCTTTTCTGAAGTCTGTAATTTGGATAATCTCAGAAGACATTCTTTATGGAATCATGCAGACTCCACCTAGCAATCTTCATTGGTTTGGTAATGGTATCAAAATATACTAGTTATTAACACTTGAGAACTGTTCTTCAGAATAGTTTAATAATTGCCTGTACAAGTTCAATTTTTAAGTTGCATAAGAAGTTAATCTTTACAAAATGGTTATGCAATAAAAACTTCTGTTTTGCATGAACAGTCTTTGTGAGACTTGAAAAGATTTTAGTTGGGTAGTTGTTCATATTAGTTCTGGAAAGGCTGTGCAACATGACATTTGCATTATGCTTTTCTTGTAAAGGGTCATTGTTGTGTGCCTCACTTTCCATCTTAGAGTTGGCAGATTTAATTAATGAGTCAATGTGAGGGAAACCTTGGGCCTTTTGTATTGTATTTTGGAATGGAAATACTTCAGAAACTTAAATACTTTTCAGACTTGGAGATTGTTCTGCTTAGTAGAATAGTTTGTAAGTTGGGGAGTAACTAAACATAGTTACTGAAAACTTAAGGTTGGAATGTAATAGCTTCCAAACTTCCTGTAAAGAAGCTGAGAAATTGCCATGGGACTGTGCTTTCATGATTTACCATTGAAACCCCTAGGCTGCAGATTGATGTATAATCACATCTATATTTAAATCTCAGTGTAGGATTTTAAAATCTTCATGCTAGGTATAATTTATATAACATGTAATAAATGTTATTTATATTATTACAATGACATTTTCTGGCTTCTACATTAATGATATTTTTGTGGGGAAAATTTTGAACTTCACTACTTTCAATGTTATTAGAGAATTAGTATCTTTAATGAAAACCATGTCATTGTTGTGTTTTTTTTTAAACCTTTCTATAGCATGATGACAGAGATGATGGTGTGGATTATTGGGCCAAAAGAGGAAGAGGTCGTGGTACTTTTCAACGTGGCAGAGGGCGCTTTAATTTCAAAAAATCAGGTAGCAGTCCAAAATGGACTCATGACAAATACCAAGGGGATGGGATTGTTGAAGATGAAGAGGACACCATGGAAAATAATGAAGAAAAGAAGGACAGACGCAAAGAAGAAAAGGTAGAAATTTTTTGATTTTTTTTTTGACAGATTTAATTTAGTATGGGCTTGGCAGACAAATCAGTTAATCAACTTTTAGAAATAATTATCATAAATATTCACTGTCCACAGCTTTATTGACGTCTAATTTCTTTTTCCCTTTTTAGGACTAGCCTCAAGATTGCAACAGAGAACTTGTTGACACATTTTTTAAGTCTGATTTTTGTTTTCAAATAAGAATGTAAACATTTTACTTACAATTTACTGTTTGCAAGTAGTCTATAGAAATTTTCTTTTAAGTCTTCAAATACCTTGAAAAAATAGTAGACTGTATGTTGAAAATTGTATTGAAATAAAGTAGAAAATGTTCCGTACCATATTTGTAAGTATCAACTTTAAAAAACCTTTGACTGTTTTTGTTACATGCATTGTATTTCTTCTTTGTCTATAAGAAATGGTCAAGTCCAGCTCTGTGACAGCTCGGATTTTCTTGACTCCCTGTTTGTTAATGTTTGATTCTGAAGTAAACGTTAGCTCTACACAAATCCACACAAACCCTCAAACAGGAGTTGTTTATAGTGACCACACTAATTATTTAACTGTACACATCTGTTTAACATCTTTTTTTAATTTGAACACTACATTGTAGGGTGACTAATTTTTGAAAGTACCATGAAAGTTGCTATTCTGGAAAACAAAAGCTAGTTTCACACTTTAGCAAATATATAAGGACAATAACTTTGTTAGTAGCCAAAAAGTACAAATTACTAAAAGAAAGGTTTGTGAAAGTGGTATTTTTACTGAAAGCAAGCAGGGGCCTGTAAAATCATTTTAAGAGCCTGTATGAATTCAAAATTGAATATTCTCTTCCATTCTCATTTAATAGTTTGAGTCATGGTCTTAGATATCAGCTACCTAAGAGAGAGAGAAACTGGTTTGTAACATGAGTGTAAGAAAAATCCTAATTCCACAGACCTGATTTTTTTTTTTAAAAAAAACAAAAACAAATCAAAACTTGAGTCCTATTTATTTGGAAGATTATCCTAAAGCATAATTTGATGCACTCAGTCATTAAGTACCTGACTGGATAGCTTGCATATTTCTTGGATACTCTGACCAGCTGTAAATTAGTCAATAATTTAAGCATATAATTAGATAGTTCCAACATAATGTCTAATAGTTAAGTAACTTGTTTTTTCTTAATGTTACCATAAAAGATTTTGGCAGATTTGTACCATTGATCTAACTGCCCATTTATAAAATGACCTTTTTTCTTTTCAAGTGGTCTGACTTACCTAAGGAGGTATATACTCTTCTTTGTTACTTAATAGCAAAGGAATAAAGTTCATGCTAAGACTGATTTTTTTTAAAATAAACCTATAAAACTAGACACATTGCATCAGATTAGTTGTATATTTTTACAATTAGAGATAATGCTTATTCTATTAATGTATACTTCTAAAGCTTGTGTGTGATTCATTCATTCTCTGTTTTGATGATTTGCAATATGTCTTAGATGAATCGCTAAGAGCTGTTGGTAACATACTTAAACTAAAACCATGTCAACATTTGTTAATGTTTATCTCACTCAGTATTGGATGATTTCTCCCGTTAATTGTTTATCTGGAATTATTCAGTAAATCAGAAATATCTGCAAATCAACTTTATTGTGTCAATCTCGACATAATTAGTACCATCCTCTTCAGATTAAGACTTAAATATAAAAGCAATATGTATTTAATTCCCTAACGTTTTTCATACCATTCTATTTTATATGAATACATTTAACTTTTATTTTAACAGTTATTTGGTTAACACACTGAATCTCGGCATGTTTACCTTTACTTTTTCTACAACAGAGAAAAGTAAATTTACTAAAAAATAATTTAATAGAGAGTAAGGTCATATTTTAAGTACGATTGCAGTACTATACCCTTTGGTTACTTTGATTTTAAAGTAATAGAAAAGCCCACTCATTAAAGTGTGGTGATAAGAATTCTGCAGTAGAACACTGCTGTGAATCTTCTCTTTCAGGGCCACACATAAAACAGCCTGTATGTATGTTTTGAGATCACTATTTAGTTTCACATGTCATAACATGTTATAAAAGCTGAACGGTTCCTCTTGGTAAAGCTACTTGATTATAAGTGCTAGGAAAATAACTGTTAAGAGCTGCATTGATGTACTTCTTTGCCCAGAGAAAGAAATAAAAATGAACCAAAGGATTTTACAGGAAAAAAAAGTTTCAGAAGACCATGACTCAATTCTTAGGTGTGTATGCTCTTCAACATCTTAGGAGTTTTAAAAAACAGCAAAGTCTCTTCCAATTGCACTCCATTTCAAGGAATTGTTAATTCCCTTTTGTTACAGTTAAAATCAGTGTTGGGATATAAATTATAATTTGAGGGAAAATTTGACCCCATGAGAATGAATGTGGATGGCTAAACAATTCTTACTCAGTGTGGTGTACATTTCAGCAGGGACCCTTGTAAATTGTCATATGCCAATAAAATATCCTAAGTGGTGACAGCTGTTGTCTCTGTACCTGATTTTGAGGCTGTTCCTGGGTATACTTTCTACCCAGCTGATTTCTATGGCCTATTTCTAGAAATTGGGATATCAACTCCAGTGTAGTAAACTTGTTATATGGTTTGATAAATATCTTTTACTGATTCCTCAAAACTCTTAATCACTTTCTCTTCTCTGCCTTGGAAGAGAATGTAATTATTAGTGAGTCGTTCTGACAAATGCAGAAATTCCAGGTTAGTAGTCATCAAAGAAGAGAAGTCCTTGAGAAGAAAAACACACAGAACTTTTTCATTTGTTTGTTTTTTCAAGACAGAGTTTCTCTGTGTAACAGCTCTCTGGCTTCCCTGGAACTCTTTTAGGTAGACCAGGCTGGTCTCTGCCTCCGCCTCCTGAGTCCTGGGGTTAAAGGTTTACATTACTGCAACCTAGCTGAAATGAACTGAATTTTAATCCTAGCACTCAGGGCTCTCAATTTAAGGTTAGCTAGAGCTGTATCTGTCTTTTTTTTTTAAAGAGAAAAAAAGACATTAATGAAATTTTATTTTGAAACAGGGTCTCATGTGGCCAAGGCTGACCTTAAACTCAGAATATATTTAAAGATAACTTTGAACTTCTGAGCCTCCTGCTTTCACCTTCAGAATATATTTAAAGATAACTTTGAACTTCTGAGCCTCCTGCTTTCACCTGAGTGGGAAATTGCTGGGATTGCAGTGGTGGGCCACATTACATATTGTGCTTGGAATTGAATCTGGCACTTTTGAGTAACATCCCCAGCCAACTCCTCTAAAAAGTACAAAATAACCGAGTTGTTTCTTTAGGTTAGTTGTTACAGTTTAAAATTTGTTACAAATGAAACATTCTTCTTAAAAGTTACTGGGAATACAAAAGAAATACAAAATATTCTTTTACCTTTATTACGTTTTTACGGAAGTGGAAATTTTCTGCAAAATTTGTTACTTGGATGGATGTGCAGTTGTGGGTATGGATATGTATTGGTGCCCACAAAGGTCAGAATAGTGTTTTGGATCTGCTAGAGTCAGACAGTTCTGCGCAACCTGATGTGTATGCTGGGAACTGAACTTGGGCCTCTAAAAGAGCTACAAGCACTTTAACCTATGAGCTATTTCTTCATTCTGAAAAATTGACCACCTCCCACCCACCACTTTATTTATGTACATAGATGTGTGTGATATGCTAGTGTAGGGAGAGGTCAGAGCACTACTTGGAGGAGGGCACAGTTTTGTCCTACCCTGCTAGATGTCAACATCAAGCTTGGCAGCATTGCTTTTCCCCACTTGTCTCCTTGCTTGCCCTGGAATTGACAACTTTTAAAAACATTTTAAAGTTTGATGCAGGTCTTGCTATGTAGCACAAGCTGTCTTGTAATTTCTAAGTGCTGAAATTAAGAGATGTGTACCACTATGCCTGGTTTTAATTGGCACATTCTGATGAATTGCAAATTTAAAATAAAAAATCTTCCATAGAGAAATAAATGTATTTGTAAAAAAAGGGGGGGCTGTGTGTCATTATTAGTAACTTAAAGCAGTAATTTTTATGTGCAAAATTTTGCTCCATTTGTCAAGTTTTTTTGGAGATGTTCTTACACTTGGGCACCTAAGGTGGGTGGCCTGGGCTTCACTCTACCTCAGGCTAGCCTTGAACTTGAGGTGCCTTAAGGTGCTTGAGGAACTTTCAGATGCTGAGATTTCTGGCCTAGCAAGTTTTTTGATTCCAGTCCCTTTTCTGTGTTTGGTTTAAAATCTCTTTGGTGGTATACCCTAAGTTTACATAAAGAACAAAATTGTTTTTTTTAATTCAAGAAACAATATTGCCTTGTTTAAATGAAATTGCCAAGTAGGGAAGGGAAATAGAGACAAGATACTTCATTGTTAAGGGAATGTATGTGGTTAGGTGTAGTTTTTTTTAAATTACAGATTCTGATACATGCTTTTCAAAGTTGGGAGTAATACCTGTTTGGTATTGGATTGGCTACTATGACCAAGGCATCTTCTATAAAGAAGGAAAGGGCTATTTGGGGCTTTTGGTTTCAGAGGAGAGTCTACCACTATCAAAGGAAGAACTTTGGCAGCAGCCAGAGAGTTGAGGTTTGTAGCTTACATCTTGAGCTACAAACAGAATACAGAGAGTGAATTGGGGATAGCCAGAGATTGAGGTTTTTAAATCTCAATTCTGGCAGTTAGTGACATACCTTCTCCATCAAAGACACGCCTCCTGAGCCTCTCTAGACAGCCAATAATTGGAATCAAACATTTAAATGCCTGAGATGTGGGGCAAACATCTCATTCAGACTACCTCAGAGTACCCATGCATTTCTGTAACATTTGTTTCAGAAGTTGTGTAATACTTGACATGGGTTGAGATGCTTTTGAAACAGTTCAGTCCCTCCATTGGCTGGCCTAATTCATGATCTCCATTCCTCTGAGTAACTGCAGGAACAGGTTTCTGTTGCTACTGTTGTCCAATGTAGCACAGTATTACTGTATTGGTCATAAGTCAGGCGCATGCTTCTGGTAACTGCCATTGTTTCCTGAGTGTTTCAAATGGAGTTAACTGCATTTCCGGTGGAAGGAAACATGGAGTTGAAGATAGAATTGTGGCAGTTCCTAGTGCAGATTTGCTCTATGAATCTTTGCAAAAGTCCTGAAAAAGTTAAGTCTTGAGGATCTTTGAGAAAAATCTCCAAACAGGATGAAGTAAAGAGTTTTTCTGTGCCTGGGTTTTGAAGGCACATTTTTTGCTTTCTACCCCTCTCATGTTTGCCAAGCTGCTGTCTTCTGCTGTGACTGTGGTGGTTGACTTTTCAAGGCTGTAATGGAACTTTGGTGAATCAGTGGGCTTAAAGTTACTGGAGCAGGGGCTGCAGAGGGCTCCGGTTAGAAGAGCTTACTGCTCTTGGCAGAGGACTGGGGCTTGGTCCCTTCTGCGCCATATGGTGGCACACAATCTAAGGGTCTGATGCCATTACCTGAATTATGAGGGCTCCTGTAAGCTTGTGGTGCACATAAACACTAAAGGTGTTATAGGAGCCTGGGCAGTTTACCAGTGGCTATTCCTCTGAAGAAAATCTTTCCTTCCCTCAGTAACTCTTCAGTTGCCTGCTTACAAATACTTAAGGAGGGATAGAGCATCATAAACCTCCCCACTCTGACAAAGTATTGTGGGGTGAATTTTGTGCTGGTCATTTGGTAGTATTACTACTCTAGAGGCGGTGGGATCTGTGAGAAGGGAGCCTATAAATGAGATGGGAGTCTAATGCAATAGCTAACTATCCAGAACCCCAGGCAATTTATGCCATGAGGCTTAGAAATCACATGAGTAAAAACTTAGGAGTTTATGCTGTATACAATAAAAAGGACGAGTCACATGTGACCAAAACGTTTTTCTATAGATGCATAAATATTTAACTGAAGAGCAGCAAGCAATAATGAGGAATCTGAAGTAAACTCAGTCCTATCCAAATACCTGGGAGGCGCATGGAAATATTCCCAAGAACAGTTCTGGGTTTTGAAGAAACTAAATTGTTTTCTTGGAGTGTTCTCATAGGTACTTAGAATTCTAACACAACTCCATACCTGGACTGTGTTCCAACAGGTAGGTAATCACAGCTACTAAGAGTTGAGTAAAAAGTTTATGTTAGGTTGGAGGGTCATGAGTTTGAGGCCAGCTTGGACTATCAGACACTCAACAAAAAACAAAAACCTTGGAAACGAGTGAAAGTAACTCAGACTGGCCATGAGATCACTGTCCCAAAAGATGGCTAACCATCTTCATTCTGCTTCCACCTCCTGTATGCTGGGAGTACAGACTTGTACCAAGTGCCTAACTACTAAAAAATGATAAACTTTTGCTTGTAGTTGGAAAAAATATATATAGATAAGATTTATAGTAAAAACATGAGGGCTGGAGAGTGCAACAGTAGAGTTCTCCCAGAGGACCTGAATTCAGTTCCCAGCACAAATATGGTGGCTCATAACCATCCATAAACAATACCAAGGGGTCCAATAGATGTGTACATGGTACATATCCATACATGTGTCTAAAACATTGGTAGAAAGTTAAATCTAGAAAAATTTTAATAGTTCATGTGCATTGGTGGCTTGCCTGCATGAATGAGGGTGTTAGATCCCTTAGACATGGAGGTATAGACAGTGAGTGGCTATGTGGGTGCTGGCAATTGAATCTAGGTCCTCTGGAAGAGCAATCAGTGCTCTTAACTGCTGAGCCATCTCTCCAGCTACCAAAAGTGAGTGTATGTGTAAATTTTGTCTGCATGGCCATGTTCACCCATGTACCATGTGCATGCAATGTCTGAAAAGAGCATCAGTCCCCTGGAACTGGAGATAGAGCTGGCTATGAGTCCTGTGAGCTTGAAGTTCAATCCAGGTCCCCGCCTTTGCTCTCTTTAACCCTGATAGTTACTTTAAAAAGTTATTAGGGGACTTGCCATTCTCCAGAGTCCTCATTTCCAAGGACTGACTAGCCAGCCCTAATGGCTCAGATACAGATAACTTACCTGCTCTCCCTGGCACAGTTTCTTGCAACTCAGGCCACCTGTGGCTATTTGCCAGGGATCATGGCTTCCCTGCTTTGTTTGGTACTAGAGGTGATCTGAAGGAAGAAATGAGAAAAGTGGCAGTAGTGGAGTGGGATGGGGTGATATGCTTTATATTGGGAAGGGGTAGGAAGTTAATACATGGGGGACGAATAATACTAAACATTTGAAAAAGCCATAAGGAATTTTACATTTACTAAATTTAGATATTATACATTGATATGCACATAACATTACTTATATAGTTTATATGAAATTATGGAGTGATAATGCTTTCCATGAGAGCCATGTAAAAATTCTAATAGTACAAACCCCAGTACCAGGTATGAGAAGCACCCTTTCCAATTGGTCAGGTGAATCGAAGGGACTCTAGAAGCTAGATTATTGCTGTTGCTCTTAATTGACTCAGAAATTGAAGGTAAGTATTAAGAGCTGAAGACATCACATACTTAAGACTTAAGGACTTGTGTTGATTTGACCCATAAGTAATTCCAGCACTCTGGCAACAGTTTCATTTCAACCTTTGCTAATGTGAGATCATGTCTCAAAAAGCCAAAACATCATCAACAAAACCTTCTGCCAAAGAAGAACGCAAAACAACACATCCCTCCAGAGTATGTATGCACTTTGGGTTTCTTTTCAGAGATGCTGTGTTACTTTATGCTTAACCGTTTCTAGTTTGGATTTCTTAGTCTAGATTCCGTGACATGTTTCACTTACACATTGATTCTTTATTGTTAGCAATTGTTAGGATTAAGAATTCCCTAACAAAACAATGTATTATCTTTAAGCTGTTCAAAACTATGCCATGTCCTCATGGCTTGCCAAATCTTTAGAACTGAGCCTTTGTAATTAAATATATAGCAATTAAAATTCAATTTATCGGTTGGATTGTGTGTTTCACTCTGCTTTCCATTATATTTTACTGTCAATGAAAAAAAACAGTTCTGTTCCTTTTTGGGGGGCGGGATAATTTAGAACTTTTTTTGCTTTTCACCGGCTTTCAAAGGTGTTTCCGTCTTGGCTTAGGGTCAGTGAAATGACTTTGGGGAAAGCAGCTTGCTACCAAACCTAAGGTTCTGTCCCTGGATACTACATAGGTGGGGACCCACAAATTTTTCTTTTGACTTTCACAAGGGTCCTGAGGCACGCCTACTTGTGGGTGTGCATATACATTAAATACAGGTGAACTACATAGGATAATGCGGCTCAACATGAGTAATCCTAGCATTCAGCTTACGGCTAGATATTTCCACTGAATGACCAAACAACTGCAAGTCCGTTGGCAGAATCATTGTCGAGTTCTGGGAAAGGGATGGGGGAAATACCTTTCCGTCAAAGGATGCAAAAAATCTAAGAGCAGGTACCTAGGTGGTTAATAAACGCTGAACCGTATTCTGCGCATGCGCATCGCGGAGACGGCTATTGGTTCTTGATCGCCCAATCTCAAGCGGCGTTCTCCAGCCTTGCCCAATGGGGACATGCGCCGAGCTGGGCCCGCGGAGTTTGGTAGTTGTTCCTGGAGGCGGAAGTGGCGAGCCGGCCCAGGAAGACCCGTTCTGTCCCTCAGAGCCCCCTGGGGCTCCTGAGCTTGCGCGCCTCGGCTGCCTCGCACCGACGTCGCGGCGCCTTTGGAAGGTCCCGGACGCCCTGGCGGCGTACAGTGCAGCGGGAAGGCGAGCGGCGCGGGCTCCGCCGTGCCCCGTGGCTTCCGGTCAGCGGTCGGTGACGGAGGGGCGGGAGTGAAAAGAGCGGTGGTGTGGTACCGAAAGCTTCCAGGGGCGACAGAGTTCCCGGGACCGTGAGCTTGGCTGTCGCACGTTGACTTGGCAGGGTCTCTTTACAAACACTCGGTGAGGTTTTGACGTAACTGTGAAATTTCATTGTTAGTGTTCTCCGACCTCCCTCCCACCCCCGTGCACTTTCTTTTTCTCTTCCTCTTCCTTCAAAATAAATGTTCTCCAGGAGCAATCACTTGATGGTGGAACATGAGAGGCTTCTTTAGACTCTTTACTGCGATCTACGTGGCTGTTACTTATAAGCGTAATTATTAATAACTTCTCTTCTAGGGTACTAACGAACAATGTTGCCTTGAACTTGCTTCACCAATGTCTCTCTTACTGAGCATATTAAGAAACATGCTGGCATATTTTGGTGTTCCTGTAGACCAGGTAAATATCTCTAATGAATTTTGTTTATTTTTGGATCTCGTCGTCGTTTTAAGGCAAGGTATCATGTATGTAATGATAAATGAAGAAAGGTGAAGTGGGTTACCTTTCGGCCCTACTAATGTATGCCACTAAGCAAACGCTACGTGCAGCAGAGTTAGTGCAAGAGGTTTATTTGGGGAGTGTGGAGGGGGTAACGTGAAAGGCCATGTCGGAGTCGGGACATGAGAGGCAGGCAGACAGATAGGGTAGAAACAAGAGGAAGAAGAGAGCTAACAGGAAAAGAGGCAAGAGATCAAGCTGTGCCTGGTAGGCACTTCTACAGGATGCACATGTCGCACAGCTGACGGTGGAAAGGCACTTGGTGACAGGTGATGACATACCTGCTATGGCGGCGGTAGAGGCAGGCTGCTGCCTTGGCAGAAACTAACAGTGTAGCCCAGGCTAAATGTCTGGCTTTTGCTGACTTTATTCTTGGGTCTCATCGTTTTGAGCCAGGGAATCTTGTAGCCCATGCTGTCCCTGTCCTCCTATCCCCACCTCCCAAGGGCTGGGATTATGGATGTCCACCTTCATGTTGGGTTGTTGTGTGTCATTTGGAACATGTTTTCTGCCCTGGTTAGCTTTTGTCAACTGGACATTAAAGTCTCATGGGAAGAGGGAACCGCAAGGAATTGCTGCCTAGGTCAGATTGGCCTCTGGCCCTGTCTCTAAGAGATTGTCGTTACTCTTGATAGCTGCCTGTGAAGGACACCATTCTTCAGCAGATGAGTTCTGAGGTATACAAGAAAGCTAGCTGAGCATGAGCCAGTGGTTTCTGCTTAACTTCCTGCCCGACTTCCTTCACTGATGAGTTGGGACTGAGAAGTTGTGCTGGCTAGTTTTACGTCAATTTGACACAAGCTTTTGTCATCTGAGAAGAGGGAACACTGATTGAGAAATTGCCCTCATAAGATGAGGCTGTAGGCAAGTGTGTAGAGCATTTTCTTAATTAGTGATTGATGGCGGAGGGCCCACATCCTGGGTTCTGTAAGAGAGCAGGCAAAGCAAGCCACTAAGCAGCACTCATCCATGGCCTCTGCATCAGCCCCTGCCTCCAGGTTCCTGCTTTGTTTAAGCTCTTGTCTTGACAGCTTTCCTCCCCAAGTTGCTTTTGGTCATGGTGTTCCATCACAACAATAGTAACTCAGAGCAGGACAGAAGTGTGAGCCAAGTAAATCTGTTCCTCCCCTAAGTTGCTTTTGGTCATTGTGTTGATCACAGCAGCAGATAGGGAACAATAACTTAACACCCGGGTCTGGTAGTACAGTCCTGTAATTTCAATTGTGAGAGACACTGAGACCTGGAGATATCACGTTCAAGGCCTCCTTAGGCTGCAGAGTGAGTGAAGACCAGCTTGGGCAACTCAGCTCAGTGAGACTGCATCTCAGAACAAAAAGCCATCAAGTTGGGCTAGTGCAGATCAGTGGCTCAGTGGCAGATTACTTGCCGAGAATGAGCAAGGCTCCTGAATGCAGTCCATTAGGGAAAGAAAACCTGTGTAGACATTTGTTACTTCTCTTTAGGTGGGAGAAAGGTGAGTTTGCAATAGTGTAACTTTGATAGTTTTGATAGTTTAAAAATGTTGGCAAGGTGGTTAGTAATCCTTTTACTCTTTAAGGTGAAAGCCCAATAAGAGATACAACAGAGGGAGTGCCTTAGTTAGGGTTTGTATTGGTTTGAAGTGCAGTGGCATTTCATTTGTATTTTAATAAATAAAGCTTGCCTGAAGATCAGAGAATAAAACAGCCACACTGATCAGCCTTACAGCCAGGCAGTGCTAATACATACCTTTAATCCCAGGGGCCACACTAGTTGCCATAGAAACCGGGCAGTGCATGCCTTTTATCCCAGTGTTGCACACTTTTAATCCCAGAAAAAGAGAGGAATATAAGACAGGAGGAGGCAGCTCTCAGACACAGTCTCATTCTGAGNCATTTGTATTTTAATAAATAAAGCTTGCCTGAAGATCAGAGAATAAAACAGCCACACTGATCAGCCTTACAGCCAGGCAGTGCTAATACATACCTTTAATCCCAGGGGCCACACTAGTTGCCATAGAAACCGGGCAGTGCATGCCTTTTATCCCAGTGTTGCACACTTTTAATCCCAGAAAAAGAGAGGAATATAAGACAGGAGGAGGCAGCTCTCAGACACAGTCTCATTCTGAGATTCTTGGAGGCAGGATCGCCATTTCAGACTGAGGTCGAGATAAGGCTGGCTGTTTTGCTTTTCAGATCTTTAGGTTGAACCCCAATTTCTCTCTCTGAGTTTTAATTAATCATGCTTCACACTGAGCCATCTCCCCTGCGTTTATTCTTTTCTTGTCTTTTCTTTTTTAATGTGGGTGGATTGAACCTAGGGCCTTAGGAATTATAAGTACACTTTGTACCACTGAGTGTAGAGTACTTTCAATAGACGTGTTTCGGTCTCCCAAAATTCTAATATTTATAGATCTAGGATCTGTTTCTTCTAGATTGTACTATCTGATATGGTAGCTACTGGCCACATGTCCCTGCCTTACCTTTTCCTTTTAAATTTTGATATAGGGTTTTGGTATATGCTAAAATACAAGCCAGGATGGCTTTTTCTGTCCTGCCCCAAAAACCCAAGTATTGGGATTATAGGCATATTCCAGGATAACCAGCCTCATGCCACATTTAAGTACTTTAAATATTTGAATTAAGTTCTGCTATAGGCATAAAATAACAAATTTTGAAGACCTAGTGAAAAAAACATAAAATTTTATTAGTAATTTAAAATATTCATTATATGTTAATATATGTGTGGAGGCCCAAAAATGTGAGCCTATTCCATTTTGTCTAAAGGTCAGAGAGTTTGAGGTTGCTCAAAGTTGCGAACAGCAACTGTGGCTACACACCCGACCTTGCTGTTTTAGACACTGAGATGGCTAATAGAGGTGTATCCTCTCCACCCTGACCAAAGGTCAGAGAATTCAAGCATGCTTCTTTTGAAACAGGAGCTTTGACCTCAGGAGTGGTTGCCTTTAGGATACTTGGTCTAGGGTGGGTTCACTGCCTAAACAACAGAATGCTTTTCTCATGAGTTAATGGCTTGATGTCTCAAATTATTGAAACAAGTAACTGTTCTAGTTGTCCTTTGTATCATGTTAAAGCAGTCTTTTGCCCTCCCCCCCATTTTTGTATTGAGGTATAAAAGTGTATGGAAAATTAAACATGGGGCAGACTCAGAACTCAGTATGCAGCAGGCTCTGAGTTGCCCTCCTGGTACTACCCTATGTTTCTGTGATTCTTTCTTATCTCTGTTCCTCCTACTTAACATTTTCTAATCCTCACACTCCTATGCTGGGACACAGGACCCCACCACAGCTAGGATCACAGCAGAAACTCCTGACATATGGCGCCCAACGTCGGGTGGCTTATGTCATATATGTACTTGTATTATATTTCTTCCAGAGAGAACCTGAGGTGGTACTCCTATCCATGGTGACAGTTACTGCCCTGAAGGATGCAAATAAAATTAAAAGTCGTCTGGGGTAGCCCTCATATTATTGGAGGAGAGGAAACTGCAAGCGAAACAAAGGCTCCTGTAGCGATGGGTCCCATTGTATGATACTCAGACCAACTGACAATTTAGTAGAGCTTAGAAGTGTATCAGAACAGACACAATCAGACTTATAGTGGCATGACTTGTGTAATCAAGAACAGGTAAAACTAAACCAGCCTTGAGGCTAAAGTTTGGTCAGGGCCTCCTAAGCATGTGGGTGAATGTAAGTCAGTTAGATGGCGACTTGTTTTGGGCATGAGAAAATTTGCTTGACCCCAAAGAATGTATATTTTGTTGGTGAGTAGTGGGAGACTAAATTGGAGACACAGAGCAGGCCCCAGTAGCAGGGCCTTACAGGATCCTTAGACAAGGAACATTGACTGGAGTGCCCTGTGGAGACTGTGCTGGCAGAGCTGATGAGGGACTGAGGATAGCTGATGGGCTCCACGTCAGAGTCAGGGCAGAGGGATATAAAGAGAGGGACCCAAGTCTGTACTACCAGCTCCCCCTGAGGGTGAGGCCAGAAGATCTCAACTTGGGGTACAGATTGAATTTAAGACTAGTCTGGGAAATTTGTGAGAGTTCTGTCTGAAATATCAGGTTCAAAAAAATCCTTCTATCTCAACCTTTTCACCTGGACCATATCCTGATTGCCAGTGATTCTGAAATCCAGGTTTTCTCCTGAGTTCTAAAATTGTGACTTTATCTGATTACTGATTGTACTACTCATACAATATTCTCACGAGGGTCCTAATGGGAGAGTGCTATAATTTACACTAATAAAGACAGAATATTTATGTTATAGTAGCACATTCAGTTTAAATGCTTTGTAAAGAGCCAATTTCCAGTATATTCAAGCTGCCATATATAAATAACTCTGAGTTGTTTAGGATCTGATTTACTGTTCTTTTCATCTCTCTCTTAAAGGGAGTAACAAGTACTTTCTCAACTGCCTGTATGTTGTGGTTTTTTTTTTAATTGCCAGATGTTTCTCTTATCTCTAGCCTTTTCTTTTTCATCTCCCTAAGTTGCCCAGGCTAGCCATATAATTTGGGGCTCAAACAGTCCTATTTCTAAGCCTGCTGAGTTGTTGTGGTTATATATAAACCCACACATAGCTGAAATGGCTAGTTTTTGCCTCAAAAGGTGGAATTCTTTTGTAGGTGAAGAGAGAGAGAACTTTTCTGCATAAAGTTTTAGCCAGGGTTCTCTAAGGAAACAGAACTTACAGAATAAATCTCTCTTTATGTATAGAAAGGGGCTTTATTAGAATGACTTACAGGCTATGATCTAGCTAATCCAACAGTGGATGGCTATGAATGGAAAGTTGTTCAGCCCACAAGGCTAGATGTCTCTGCTGGCCTTCAGGACACTGTGGGATCCTGAAGAAGTAGTCTTCTCATGTCAGTGAAGTGACTTACTAACAAGGTGAGAGCAGGCAGGCAAAGAGCAAAAGCTTCCTTTTTCCAAGTCCTTATATAGACTTCCAGCAGAAGGTATGGCCCAGATTAAATGCATATGTCTTCCCACATCAAGATCCAGACTAGAGTTGTATCTTCCTACTTCAAATTAGGCAAAAAAAAAAAAATTCCTCACAGGTGTGCCCTCGCCTTTTGGATTTAGTTAGTTCCAGATGTAGTCAAGTTGACAACCAAGAATAGCCATCACATTCTCCAAGATGTTCAGTTAGGTATCTGAGCTAGGGTCTCTATTGTAACCCAGCCTGGCCTCAAGCTTGAGATCATCCAACCTCTGTCTCCCAAGTGCTGGGGTGGAGGTAGACACACCCCTGCATATACACCACAGATATATATCCAGTCTGAGCGAGAATGGATTTGCATATGTATGAAGTGGAGGCCACAGGCCATTCCTTAGGATTTTGACTCCCTTTTTTAATTTGATGTATATTTTGCTTGCATGTGTGTCTGCACCACTTGTATACAAGAGCGGGGCATCAGATCCCCTAGAACTGGGGCTGCAGATGGTTGTGATCCACCAAAGTAGGTTCTAGGAATCAAACCTCGGTCCTCTGGAAAAGCAGCCAGTGCTTTTAACTTCTGAGCCATCTCCAGCCTTCCTCACCCTTTTTTTGAGACAGGATTCTCACTGGCCTAAGATTCCCCAATTCAGCTAGGCTGGCTAGCCAGGAGACCTCAGGCACCCACCCATCTCTGCCTTCCCAGCTCTGGGGTTCCAGGAGTGCATCCCCATGCCCAGCTATTTTACATGGACTCTAGATATCAAATTTGGGATCTCAGTATCCATGGTAAACTTTATTGACTAAACTGTTTTCCAAGATAAATGTTAATAAAGTTTAGTTCTTCAAGGAAGACACTTTAAAAGTATGCTATTATGTTTTCTTTGAATACATAAATGTTACTACACCTGTTGAATCTCTTTTTTTCTTAGGTAAATATAAACATATTTAGCTGGAGTATATTTAAACAAAGCTTTATTTATAGGATTTGTTGATTTGGCAAAATAAAGACTATGGGTCAGCTCGGAGTATCATTCGTATGATTGGGAGAGTGCTTCCTTTAGAACCTTGTCGAAGACCTAATTTTGAGGTAAGTTGGTCACCATATGTTGTTTAAGTCCTGTGTGTAAAGTAATCTTGGATACTCTCAGGAATATAGGGTAGAAGGAAAGGAAATGTGCTTGCAAGGCAAGGACCTTTACTGCTGGAAATAAGTCATCTCACACATGTTTGCTTCTTGAATTATAGCCAAAGACAGGTACAAAGAATACCTGGGAGCTTGTTCTTACCTTACTTTATTTGTATTTCTGCTGTGTGATAGATGAGATTAGCCATGGGGAGATGATGTTGTTACTTGCTTAGGAAGTAAAGTAACACACCTCCAGTTAATATGACGAAGCACGAGGCATGTGCTTTCCCTGATTCCCGATGGAGCTCTGACTTCGTTTTCATTTTTGTTTTAGTTGATCCCTCACTTGAACTCTGTGGAGTCTGATGGTTATGTACCTGTTGTTCCATCTTTTGCTGATGTTTTGTGTGTGGCAAATGATGAAGAAGCCAGTTATCTCAGGTTTCGGTAATTTTATATGCTTGTTTGGGATGTGGGTGTAGCCTAAAATGTGAATGCTTGCATGCACTGAAGTTTGTTCCTACTGACTGGACAATTTTGTTCTGTTTTTGTGACATGGTATGTCCTGATATTTTCCTAATACACGAATGACATCTCATTTTTTTGTGTATATGTTTAAAAATACGTTTTGCATTTAAATTTTTGAAAATTATTTTTTCCTTTCATACACAAATAAATTTTATTTTTATCAAATCACCCCTTACCCTTCCCAATCCAATTCTTTCTATATCCTCTCCACTTTCTTCCCAATTTCATATTGTCTTGTGTGCGCGCATGTGTGTGTTTTTGTGTGTGCGCATGTGTGTGTGCTTATGTGTGGGCGATGCGTGTGTGCTTTTGTGTGTGTGTTTGTGGATGTAAAATCTACTTAGTCCAGTTAATGGTGTCTGCATGTGCATGGCTGCCTTTTAGGACTTGAAGTACATTGCTCCAAGATCTTTTGGCTTTTAAAATTTCCGTTGAAAAGTCAACTGGTATTCTAATGGGTTTGCCTTTATATGAATTGTAACTTCTTTCTTTTCTTTCTTTTTTCTTTTTTTCCCTTAAGACAGGGTTTCTCTGTAGCTTTGGAGCCTGTCCTGGAACTAGCTCTTGTA
>LOJH01000446.1:851-12292 GCA_001685095.1 Ellobius talpinus | reverse complement strand
GCTCTTGTAGACCAGGCTGGCCTTGAGCTCACAGAGATCCGCCTGCCTCTGCCTTTGCTTCCTGAGTGCTGGGATTAAAAGTGTTCACCATCACCGCCCAGCTGTAACTTCTTTCTTGAAAGTTGCATATCCTTTCTTTTTTCTGTATATTCAGTGTTTTAATTATAATGTGGCCTGGGGAATTTATTTTTGTCCCTATTTCCAGAAGATAAGAAATTTTCTTCTATGATTTTATTGAATGATGTAAGCCTTTGGCTTGGCATTTTTCTATTCTCATTAGTCACAGATTTTCTGTTTTCAGTTTCTCCCATAGTTCCTATGTGTTCTTTAATCTACCATTTACTTGACTTTGTGGTCCATTTCCTCTCTTTCTTTCAGATTCTGATACTCTGCTTTCTGTCCCATCTCTCATTTGGTAAGGCTGTCTGTCCACTGAGTATTTGGAGTGGGTGATTGAAGTTTTCATTTCCATCTTCATTCGCATTTGTATTTGCTTTAATATTTCAGTCTTTCTGTTGAATTCATTTTTCATGTCCTAAATTGTTTCATTATTTCATTTGTTTCTGTTTTCTTGGACTTCAGTCAGGAATTTATTCTTGTCCTCTTTAACTTCATTTAGGTGTTTGTTTCCTGTTCAAAGTCCTTGAACTCTTTATAATCACTCTTAAAGTTCTTTGTCTTGAGATTCATTTGAATTCTTTTTGATGAGGAATATTACTGTAGGATTTGGAGGGCATAGTGTCTTGATGTTTCATGTTGCTTATACTTTTGCAGTGGGATCTTGGGCATCTGGAGTTAGGTTGTGGAATTGATGGGAGTGTTGTAGTCTACCTATGTTGAGTAGGTTTTTTTTTTTTTCTTTCTGTTACCGTATTTGAACTGGATTCAGAGCAGCTAGGAAGTCCTGGGATTGCTGACCAAGGCTGGCTATGTGAGTGACTGGGTGAGCTCCAGGACAGGTGGAATGAGGCCGAGTTGTCAGCAGAGCCCTGAATGCTTGTTCATATTTATACCTAATGCCAGGTCTAGGGGTCAGTGGGTTATCAGGCGGGTTTCAGGGTCATGTTAATATTGTTTTCTGTATTATAAATAAAGCATTTAAAAATAAATGTTAGATTTATGCATTCAGCCCTCTCTCATGGTTTCCATGTGGACTCTATCTATGGATTTTCATATGGGTTCTACACAATGAAATCAAATATTATAGATGAAAAATATTTAGAAAATTCCAGAAATTTCCCAAAAGCAAAAACTTGACTTTGTTGTATTTCAGATTCTTTGCTGTATTTACAAAAATGACGTGACATAAAGGTCTTGTATTGGGTATCTTAGGTATTTAGAGATAACTTGAGCAAAGGATATGCATAGGTGCCATTTTATATAAAGAACTTGAGCGTTGGCTTTTGGTGTCTGTAGGGTTCCTGAAACATTACTCCATGAATACTGACTGAAGTGGACTATATTTCAAATTTTGGATGTATTTATACTCCTAGGAAATGCTGACTTAATGTTAGAATATTCATATATAGGCTTTTGGCATCCTGAATGTCAATTAGTCAAAGATTCTAGCTAAATTTATTACATATCCATCTGGTTTATTGATTTTCAAAATTTTGGAAGATATAAACTGACATTGATATAATCCTAAATGCAAGACCCTTCAGAACTTATGTAGAATTATGTAGAATTTCTGAATAAACTTGCATTATTTAAAGTTAATCAGTAAAACAATTATAGTTTAGCTATTTTTGTTTTACAATTTGAGGAAAGATTTATTTTCTCATTTCCTTGCTGCTTATTGGCCATGTGTTCTGTATATGAATACAAAAGTAAAGAATAATATGAGGTGCTTTATCTTGGTGAATCTAGGGATCATCTCAGGTCAGAGAGGTACTCTGATTTATTTAACTTGTTTATATTTGTGTGCTAGAGATTAAATCCAGGGCCTTGCACATGCTAGGCAATACTCTGTACTGAGCTACATATTAGCCCCTGTTTTTTTTTTCCTTAAGAAATTTATTTATTTGTCATGTGTATGTGGTGGGGGAGGGAGAATGACTGTGAATGCAGGTGCTGTGGGTTCCTGGGGCTGGAGTACAAGATTGAAATGCCTGACTTGGATTCTGGGAGCCGGGTTAGCCTGGACTTCATGAGAACCTGTCTCAAAAGGAAAAACTAAACAAAAACCAACTTTGCAAGAACAGTGGGCTCTCTTAACCAACCCTGTCTCTCTCTCCCTCTTTCTCTTTATCTCTATCTCTCTCTGTCTCTCTTTTCGAGACAGGGTTTCTCTGTGTAGCCCTGATTGTTCTGGAACTCACTGTGTAGACCAGGCTGGCCTTGAACTCGGAGGTCTGCCTACCTCTGTCTCCCAAGTACTGGGATTAAAGGCATGGGCCACCATGCCTAACTGAGTTTTTCTTTTTCAGTTGAACGTTTTCCTCCCTTTGTTTCTTCTTTCCTTTCACCCACAGACATGGTCTATGGAAAAAGGAGGAGGAAGGGAAAATTACTCTTTTCCATTCTTCAAAACTAATTTGGGATCCATTGTCACCTGCTCTAAGACAGAACAAACCAGTGAAAAATGATCTGCCAGCAAGTGAGGCTGCAATTAAAAAAATAGCTGCCCTTGAAGATGAGCTCACTTTTCTTCGGGCTCAGATTGCTGCAATTGTGGCAATGCAAGAACAGAGAGAGAGTGAAGAGACTGGTAAGTAGTGGAGAGTGACGCTGAGCTGATCCCTAAGTCAGCACCCTTCTCAACACAAACAGCAGTAAATACATCCTAGAGGCTGATTGCCATAGGAAATTAAGGGCTGCAAAGAAGAGTAAGCTGTGCCACTGAAGATCTTTGTTTAAGAAGTCATGACTTCTAAGTAAGCTTTTTTAATTCTTTAGCAAAGAACTGGAAACCAGGCATGGTGGCTCATGCCTGTGATTTGAGAATTCAAGAGGCTGAGGCAGAAAGATTGACTTGAGTTCTAAGCCAGTCTTGACTGTAGTGTGAGACCATGTCTCAAAAACCAAAACTGGGGATAGTTGATGGAGTGCTTGCCTCATGTTCACAAGGCTTTGGGTTAAATCCACAGTACTGCATAAAACGGCATGATTGTGTACATCTAGAATTCTAGAACTTGGGAGGTAGAGACAAGAGGATTAAAAGTTCAAGGTCATCTGTAGCAACAGAGTTTGAGGTTAGCCTGGGCTTCATGAAAATCCTTTTTAGAAACACCAAAATAAGACAAAACAAAAAACTAGCACCAATTCCACATACTAATAAATAATTTTTATTTTTCTAATTTTTTTAGAATGATTTATTTATTTTTATTTTAAGTGCATTGATTTTTGCCTCTATGTATCTGTGTATGAGTATTTCAGAGGCCCTGGAACTGAATTTGCCATGTGAGTTCTGGGACTTGAATTGGGGTCCTCTGAAAGAGTAGTCAGTGCTCTTTATCACTTTTTAAAAAGGAAAGAAAAAAATGGAGATTAAAGAGGAAAAAAAATAAAAAAAAATAAAGAGGAAGAAATGAATGTATGGTTTGAAAGAGCAGAATAGGTTTGAGACCATGTATATTTATAGTCTAGTTGCATTTATTTTTATCTTTTTTATATTTATTTCATGTCCTATTTATTTTATATTTGGCTATAATGTATGTCTGTGCACCATGTATGTACCTGCTATCCACAGATGTAAGAAGAGGGCATTGGATCCCCTGCAACTGGAGTTATAAGTATTTGTGAGCTATCATGTGGGTGCTGGGAACTGAACTCCGGTCCTAGAGCAACAAGTGCTCTTAACAGTTGAGCTATTTCTCCAGCCCCTAGTCTGTAGGTAATTTTTTTGAAAAAGTATTTTATTTCATGTGTGTGGGTGTTTTCCGGCATGTGTGTGTACCACATATACGCCTGATGTCAGAGACTAGAATAAGACATCAGACCCTCTGGAATCAGTGTCAGAAACAGTGATGAGCTGCCCTGTGGGTCCTGGGAATTGAACCCAGGTCCTCTGTAAGAACAGCGAGTGTTTGTAACTGCTGAACCATCTTTTCGGCTTATCTTCAGTTTTTTTATGATACGTTCTCACCAACAGGTGAATATTTTCCAGATGCCTTTTTTTAAGCTTTTGGAGATGTATCTTGTTTTAAACATAAAATTTAGGGTCTGGAGAGAAGGCTCAGTAGTTAAGAGCACGTACTGGTGTTCCAGAGGACCTGAATTTGGTCCTTAGTACCCATATTGGGTGACTCATAACCATTTGTAACTCCAGCTGAAGGGGAATCTGACATCTTCTTCTGCCCTTCAAGGTCACCTGTGCTCACATGCACATTCTCCCACATACATAATTAACAATAAAAAGAAAATCTTTTTTAAAAACCGTGAGACCTAAGCTATATAGGTACTGAGTTCTTTTCACAGCTGATTTGGTTGTAAGGTGCTATATGTAAGTATGATTACTAAAATTTTACGTATGTATTTATGTGTGCATAATATACAAATAACATAATAATATGAGTATACCCCCTTTTTTTTAAGCAAGGATGTTTATTCTCAGCTCTTCAGGAGCAGATTTATGAGAAAGTTATCTCAGGACAGCACCTGTTTCTCAAATGTCATTTTAGAGCGGGTACATCAATTTGAGTACTTCTAACTAGAAGTTGTTAGTGTTTGCTTTGAAACCGGAGAGTGAAGTTGAGATTTTCTGTGGATTCTTAGGAATCACTTTATTTCCTCTTTAAACTGCATCCTTTAGGGTATGCCTTGAGACGTCCTGACTGGATTAGGAGTGAACTGACACTTCAGACGGCCACTCCTAGGGCTTACTCGGCAGACGGGGTTGGCTTGCTTTCTTGGCTGCCTTGCAAGTAGTTCAGCAGCATCCCAGAGGCCACTGTGGTTTGACTCGTACTGGTTCTCTATGTTATGCTGCAGAGAATTGTGTGTGGTTTTGGTTTCTTAACAGACTACTTTGCTTTAGGCTTCTGTGACCTGTGTGATGAACCCAGCATGGAACAAGCGCTGTCGTCATCAGTGACTGCTGGGCTGAGTGAGGAGCCACATCACTCTCCAAGTTCAGTATTTTCTTCCTCTCCTCCTCCTCCACCACCTCTGCCTCAGTTTCCTCTCCAGCCATGTTTTCCTCCTGTGCAACCTGGATCTGCTAGCAGAGATGACCCAACAACTGCAATGGGAAAGCAGCACTCAGGTGTTCACAAGATGAGCGGTAGCCATTGCTCAGAAAGCCATGAAGTTAGTGATGTTCCAAACATGCTGGATGTTCTAAAGGACATGAATAAGGTCAAACTCCGTCCCATTGAAAGGTATGTCACCAGCATTTGGAAAAGGAACTGAAATTCTATCAGTTGTTTTAAGAGAAATCGTTTGAGAGTTGGTGTGTGTCTCTTACTCCTTTCCTCCTGTGGCCACCCTCTGGGAGACAATCGCCTTTAGTTCTTTTTTGACTATTTCTTCTATTGTCTTACCATACTTCACATTTTTTTGGTATGTTAATTATATTTACTCCATATTGTAAAGAATTAGGAATACAGTAGCTCCTTTTAACCAACATTTTGCTTTCTCTGAGATTGGTCACCCTTCAGTGGAAAGTTCCAGAACTAGCCTGATTAAATAGTTATAATTCAGTGAAGACTGATTGAATGATCAGATTAATGAACGACTAGCCAAATGATGTTCTTTTCATAGAATCTGATCCTTTAAACATTTTTAAAAGTTTCTTCTCTCTCTCTCTCTCTCTCTCTCGTTTTTGGAGACAGGGTTTCTCTGTGTAACATCCCTGGCTGTCCTGGAACTCTCTTTTTAGACCAGGTTGGCCTAGAGATCTGCTTGTGTCTGCCTCTCGAGTGCGGGAATTAAAGGTGTGTGTTATACCATGCCTGGTTCTTGAAGATTTCTTTGCATTTTCTTCAGTGGTGCTGGACATCATGGCACATGCCTATACTCCCTGTACTTGGACAGCAGAAGCATAAGATCATAAGTTCAAGTCTAACCCGCCTGGTTTGTAGCAGTGAAAATGAGGGGCCTCAGGTCATGACAGGCTGCAGGAGATCCCAACCCACGTGGTTTCTTAGTTTTCTAATTTTGAATTCTTAGTACTCTTTAGATTCCTTAATTCATGGCAGAAATCTCTTAAAGATTAATTAGATTATAATTTATTATGCTCATATTCCTGCTGTGTTTGTGAACAAAGAGCTAAAATTGCATCAAAGTTTTAATATATTTGATTGTGTTTTAAAAAAACTAGGTCACCAGGTGGTAGACCCATTCAGAAGAAAAGAGAGAGTTTACAATGGGATCCAGTGTCTTTAATATCCAATGCACTTAAGAAGAAGTTTGCATTTCAGGATGATTCCTTTGACAATGAAAATAGATCTTGGGAGTGTTCTCCATTTTCTAGTCCAGAAACTTCAAGGGTAAGTTGTGGAATAAAGCATTCCTTGCTTTCTCATGCATGTTCTTTATAATGGGCTCTGCATCCATACGGATTCTCTTAAAGTATTTATATTGGATAAGTTATGCAGTATTTGTTTTCTATTATTTATTTATTTATTTACAGTGAGATTTTTACATGATGGCCCAGGCTGGCCTAGACTTGGGGAAATTTTCCTCCTTTAGCCTCTCAAGTGCTAGAATGGAGCTGTGAGTTGCTATGGCAGGTTTATCCATTAGTTTTGTTTTTTTTTTAATGTTAACCTTTTTTACTTGCCAACTTTGCATTTTTTTTTGCTTTTAGCTTAACATGAAATAAAAGATGATTTGAAACATACAGATGCACATGCTTATAATGATTTGCCCTAGGTAGGTGCTAAGTTGATGTTGCTATCTGTAGTGTGAATGAGATATTAGAAATGTTAAGGACTAGGGAAGAGCTGTGTATGGAGTCAGCCTAACCATACTGCATGTGAATACTTCCATTATGTTGGCCATCAAATAGGAAGGGTTTGGATTATTTAGTTGAATGGAATGTTAACCCTGCATTTTTTTTTAAAAGCCAACAGGATAATAGTCATCTCCACCCCCTATTTTTCCCCCTGAGATAGGCTCACCTTGTAGCTCTGACTGGTCCAGAACTATGTTGAGTTCTGCCTCTGTGCCCTGAATGCTGTTAAAGGCTTGTGCCACCTGGCCAGAATCAGAGTTATCTTTAAAATAGTGTTTATTTGATGCATAAGAAGGTGTGCTTTAAGGGATGGGTGGTTTTCATACGTGTCTAGTTGAGGTCAGACAGAATAAACCCTTTGCAATCAAGAGGACTGGAGGAGGGAAGGCATCTGAAATCAGTAGATAGCACTCAAGTGCCCTGCAGCAGAGAGAGACTGGAAAACTGAAATCCCACGACTGCTCAAATAGCATAACAGTGTGGGAGGTGTGCCTTCTAGGAAGGCACATTGTCAGTTAGGTGCGGTCCATAAGGTTGTCACTGTGTGTGTACTGTGATGCTTGATCAAATGTTAACTCAGAATATATATGAAATTCAGGGCTAGGGATCTAGTTAAGTGGTAGTGTAGTGTGCCAGGCTAACATGCACGATATAGTATAGTAGGTTCAATGCCCAGTAACCTAAAACAAACCAACAACAAAATGCCTGCCCTCCTTCAAACAAAACAAGGAAGGCAAAAAGTTCTTTTTGGAATTACAAGTTGCGTCTTGAGAATGTGAGTGTCTGCAGTAGGTGTTTAATTCTAACATTTGTGCAGCATTTGGCTGTTTACAGGGGAAGGTACCTCTGTAGCCATGTGCTCTGCTTATGTGAGTCAACCAAATCTTAGATGGAGATACTTGGGAATGAGCAAGCAATAACAAAAATCCTTCCTGCTTCTGAAATGAGTTCTCAGCTCTGAGCACAGCTCCTGACATAGATTACTCTCATTATGTGCTATGGAAGGAACTAAACCTCTAAGGGTCATCTAGTACTTTATTTTTACATGGCCTTTTGCTTTCTCTCCTTTTTTCTTTTTAATGTTTTAGTAATTTCCATTTTAAACATTTGCTTTTTTTCAGTTTTGATGTCACATTTCTCCAACAGAAAATCAGCGATCTAAGGGAAGAACTGGTAATATAAAAGCAGTTATTCAAGGTATCAGAAGTGAAAGCTGGGCCTACACTTGGAAGGACAGTTGCAGAAATGCTCTGTGGTGTCTTCTGCGGCCTTTCAGAGAATCACAACCTCTGTTAGGGTGACTAGGCCATGTCCTGGGACCTGTCTATGCTCAGCCTGAGGAAGACATTTACAAATGCTTGTCCCTGATTCTGGCAGTTCTAGCAGTTAGCTGGCTGTGAAGAGAGTCAGGTCTGTGTGAGTACTCCTGAAAATGGAATGCACGCGCCAGTGATTTCCCTAAACAATTATGGCTTCCTACTTAAACCCCTTTGTAAGTCGGTATTGAGGGGACAAGACTCAAGCCTTTTTAAACCCAGGCCCAGTCTTTGTGAGAGTCTAACCTAGCAAGCACCCCATCCCAGGCACCCTACCCCATGTACCTGTAAATTCAGAAAAAAGCCACAACAGGTCCAAAAACTGCTGTGTTTGTGTTGCCCAGAGACTTGAGGACAGCCAATCAAGAAGCTAGACAAACAAGTTGTTTTTATTTTTTATTTTTTTACAGTTACTGAGTGGTTTTGTAAAAAGTTACAAAAATCTCTTGACTTAGAGGCAACTATCCCCCTACCCAATCCAGTAATGCCAAGGCATATAACTACCTACCTGCTTGCAGTTTTTCCCTTTAAAGAACCTTTGCACTCTGAGCTCAGGGCCTTTCTTCCTCATCTGCTGTGTGGGTGTGTGGGACAAAGCAGCCCCTCATTGTAAGCCTGTCATACAATAAAAAAAAACCTTGTGTAATTGCATCGGAAAGTGGGCACCGTGGTGGTCTCTCAATTCAGGAACAACAGTGTGATGTGGTGTATTTGACCTTCAGCAACTCGGAGATTTTCTGTGAGCCAAAGATAATTCTTTTCATTAAGAAAGTGATAGTCTTAGTCATGTAAGACTGAACTTTCTAAAACTGAGGTAATAAATTCTTTTGACTGCCAGGTGCTACAAGTAGAAACAGACTCTTGAAAAGTTTCATTCACACTGGCTCTGTACGTACAAAAGCCTGGCATGTTTATCCAGACTGGCTCTGTATGTACATATGCCTGGCATGTTTCCTTTGTTCTCTATCACATTTGTATCCCCCCCTTTTTGTAAATAGATTGTACAATAAATATATCTTTTGAATTTGGTTGAGTTTTATAGCAATTCGCTATTCTTACTATTTTAATGAAGTCTGATTTCTTTGTGAGAGGTAGTTGTGTAATTAGAGCTTCCTGGGGGATAAAATGAAACACAGAATTTGCAGTAGACATTCTCTCATGTGTATGCTAGTGTGATGCACAAATTTGCATGTTTCCCTACATGCTTTAGCCCGGGCTACAGCCAGGGAGCAGGGAGGTAAAGTGTGTGTTAGTGGACTCAGCACCCATCTACTTTGCCAGGTTCTCTGATTTCAGAGGAGTCTAACTTGCTCATCACTTTTATTTATTAAAATTTTATTGTAAAGAACTTAGAAATAAAAAACACTATTCAGCAGGGTCTCCATTTTGAGTGGCACTTATGACTAGCCTTAGTGCTTCCCATATGCTGACTCACTTAGTCACCACATCAACAATGTGGGGTAGGCTTTTGTTAACCTCACTCAGTAGATGAGAAACTGGGCATAGGGTGTTACTAGCCCAGTTAATCTCCCAGGACCTCACAACTTATTAAATTGTGAGTTAGGATTTGAATCTAGGCAGATGGGTTTCCCAACTCACATTTTGACCTTGAGAAACACTGTAAACACTTATAAAATTTTAACCTATTTAAACTTTGTGTTATTATAGAAAGCATTTCAGACAGTTTACAGATAAAGTGTGTAAAAGCAGTGTAGCAACAAATTTCAAGAGTCCTTAAAAACCCTTAAGGATGTAATTTTCTCTATTACCACTAGAGGGAAGCACAACACCGAGCACGCCTAGGCTGACAACAGCTGTTAACCATATCCAATTGACAACTGTTCAGAAGTCACAGACAAAACAAGGTTAGACTAAGTATTAATTGCACAAGCAGTTTATATAAAGGGAAGTCATAAATTATAAATAGCCATATCCTTGACACACCTAAGATTACTCATATCATTAAGTTAATTCAACTTTCCCCCACCAAATACTTATCTTTAGTTAAAATTGTACTTACTATTTATTTGTCTTATGTGTGTATGAGTAGGTCAGAGGACAGTTTTCAGGATTTGTCCGTATGGACTCTGGAGGATTAGTCTCAAGTTGTCAGACTCAATGGCAAGTACTTTTACTTACTGAGCCATCTTGCTAGCCCACAAATAGATGTTTGTTAAAAGTTAGTAAATAAGCAAGGCATGGTATTGTTTAACTGTTAGCGTTCAAGATTACTGTAGGATTCTTCCAAGTTCCTAAGCTTGATATGGCTATTTTACTGCTGGGAAAAGCACAGGAATTACTGTGAATAATGGCTACAAGTTTGCTTTTATCTCAGCTTTATCTTGGTAAGGTGATAGAAGTTTTACTGAGTAACTGGAGTTTATACATGCATTATAATACATGCATGTATTGTCATTGTCTAAAAGATCATCCTCCCTTCATGTTCCCTGATGTTAGTCCAGCATCTGAGTCAAGAGCTAACCCTGCCTGGGGCATGGAGACATGTATGATGATGTTATGTGTGCTGAAGGTCACCCTCTGGGTGGGTTGCAGCCTGCAGCATCTATCTGTGGCATTTGCCCGGCTGTCCTCCCCAAGGACCCTTCAGTTGAGCTCTGCTTTAAACAGCCCGTAGCTAGGCCCACTTTTGCTAGCCTTCTCCGGAAACCATATCATTCTTTCTGCTTTCATAATCCTGTTTGTGGTAAGATGATGACCTTAACAGCCAAATTCAATGGACACTTAATTTGTATTAGCGTATTAACCATAATACTGAGCACTTTAATAAACTTTCATTTGTTAATTCCTTTCCATAACTTCCTCATAGGCACCATCACACTCTCTTTTCAGAGAAATGGAGAGGTCAGTACTAGACCTGTAACAGGAAGGCCACTTGTTTGACCCAGCTGCCCAGAACCAAAATAATCACACAGAAACCATATTCATTAAAACACTGCTTGGCCCATTTGCTCTAACTTCTTATTGGCTAACTTACACCTTAATTTAACCCATTTCTATTAATCTTTATATCACCATGTGGTTGTGGCCTAACAGCAAAGTTTCAGCACATCTATCTCTGGTGGCAGGTCCATGGTGTCTCTCTGACTCTGCTTTCTTCCTCCCAGCATTCAGTTCTGTCTTCTGCGCCTACCTATGTTCTGCCCTATCAACATGCTAAGGCAGTTTCTTTATTCATTAACCAAGAAAAGCAACACACAGACAGAAGG
>LOJH01000445.1:12177-59758 GCA_001685095.1 Ellobius talpinus | reverse complement strand
CTTTGGAAGAGCAGGCAATGCTCTTAACCACTGAGCCATCTCTCCAACCCCCCAGGGTGTACTTTTTAAAATCACAGTGTGTTGGCTAGTTTTAATGTCAACTTCCAACAAGCTAGAACCCTTTTAGAAGAAGAAACCTCAATGGAGGAAAATGTCCTGTCCAGACTGGCCTGTGGACAAGCCTGTGGTACCTTCTCTTGACTGGTGATGTGGACAACCACAGCTCACTGTGGGCAGCACGATCCCTGAGCTGGTGGTCCTGGGTGCTATAAGAAAACAGGCTGAGAAATCCATGAGGAGCAAACCAGTAAGCAGTGTTGTTCTATGGCTTCTGTTTCCGTTCCTGCCTCCAGGTCCCTGCCATGAGTTCCTGCCCTGTTTCCTTCAGTGATGGACTGAGATGTGGAAGTGTAAGGTAAAAAGAACACTTTCCTTCCCAAGTTGCCTTTGATAATGGTGTATTATCACAGCAATAGAAATCTAAGACATATGCCGCCTTGGCTTGCTTTGGCTTCTATTTCTATTGTTTCCTTTGAATTTCTTGTGTTTTTGAAAAGCATGAAAATGAACTCAAAACTAAATCATGTTAACGTGGTACCTGGCACATGTCACTCCAATCTGTTTTGGTCTGGACTACTGGGCTTAAGACAGCAGCTAAATATAAAACAGTATCTTTCCGCAGTGTTATTTGACACCCTTTTGGCTAGCACAACCTTCCCGGTTCTTATACTGTGCCCTCCCTCCCTGGACTACCAGAAACAAGCACTTTAGACTCTGGCTCCCAGCTGCGAAAGAACTAAGGACATTCAAATGACCATAGTTTATATGTCAATATAGTCAGATGATGTAATGAAGGAAGTGGGTTCTGAGAAATCCATCATGGCTTATCTCATCACTGTGTGCACAACACAAAGAGTAGCCCAGTCTAAGGTGATGCAGTGTCACCGGGTAAGATAAGCTGATGGGACCCATATGCATGTATGTATTCTGTCGTTGACTAACATGCTTAAAAATGCAGTACACCACTGTTGTGGCTTCCATGTCTAGGATCCCTCACAGGTCCATGTATTTAAACACCTGCTGGTAGCACGGTCTGGGAAGGTTGTAGAACTTTTAAGAGGTGGTACGTCATTGGAGGAAATGGGTCACTGGAAGCAGGACTTGAGGTTTTCTAGCCCAGCCCCGCTTCCTGACGGTGAATGCAATGTGACTTGCCAGCATGCTGCTTCTGTCTCCCACGATATGCTGGAACGGCCCTGGTGAACTAAGCCGGAATAAACCTTACTTTGCTTTAAATCACATCTTGTCGGATCTTTAGTCACAGCGTCAAGAAAAGTACTGATATTATTACTAATATTATAAATCAGTTTACCTACCTTGTTTGAGCTTTGAGTAATACAATTACAGTGCCATGTCATTGTGTCTGTCTTCTTGTGTCTTGCCATTATAGTTTGAATATTTTCCAGTACTCATTGCATACATAAGTATCTTAATTTGCTCATTTTCAGCAATTTATACCATTATGTCATCTGCCTGTTTGCTTATGGTTTCTACTGATGATGGACATTTAAGGTTTTGCCAGTTTGGGGGTATTGTTACATTTTAATATGTATTCAGCTGTGCACAAACATTCATGTGTGGCGCATAGTTATGGGCTGCATAATGAGATTTTTAGTCAACAAAAGACCATATAAGGATGGTCCCATAAGAGTATGTCACTCAGTGATGTCATCACTATTGTAGATAATATAAACTCCTCCTGTGAGGGTCACACAATGATGAAGTCACCAAAGATCCACTTCTCAAAACATATTGCCATTAAGTGGTGTATGTCCATACTACAGCATCGTATTTAGTTTTTATCCTTGATGTATATATGTGTATATGGTGTGTATTTGTGTGTGTGTGTGTGTGTGCGCGCGCGCGTGTGTTGGTTTTTGGCTTTCACCTTCCACATTGTTGGAGAGAGGGTGTCTTGCTGTTTAGCACTGTGTCACCTGGCCAGCTGGCCTGAGCTTCTGGGAATTCTTCTGTCTCTGCCACCTTAAGAGCATGTCCTAAGTCTCTAAAATATCCAGACTCTCTTAAATATGCAAGGTCTCTGCAAAGTTCCCAATTCGCTCTAAAATTCCAAGGTTTCTTTAAAATATCCAAGGTCTTATAACTGTAGGTTTCTGAAATTTTTTAAAAGCTTAAATACTTTCTTACTTCAAGAGGGAAGAACCAAACCAGAGCACGGCGTTAAATGAGTGCTGGGAACTAAACCATGGAATTTTCAGGTAATTGGATGGATTAAGACTGAGGTGACCCAGGCTCAGGAACCACAAACACACAAAACCTATAGCTCTTTCAGGAGATATAAGCTCACGGTGAGCTATGGCTGACTCAGGCCATCCCTGAACTAAGAGGTCTGTGAATAGGTTTGTCTATCTTCCCTGCCCTGTCCTTTCTCCCTCTCCCTTCCTCCCTTTGGGCTACAGGGTTCTACAGGTGTAACCCTGTGACTAGTGTGTAGGCTCGGGAGGTCAAATTCTTCCGTTGTTGGCTGCAGCTGGCTTTATAGCTTCCACGCAAGTCTAGGTATCAGGGTTCTTAGGAAGTCAGGGTTCCTTGAATTTTCGTCTGGGGCTAGCAGGCAAGCATTAGTATCAAGATTTCCTCAGTCCTCCACACTAGGCAGTGTGACAGTCCAGAGCCTGGAGGGTCTGAGACCCTTGACCCGAAGGTTGACCCGAAGGTTGACCCGAAGGTTGACCTGAAGGTTGACCCGAAGGATGTCATCATTCTCTTCCGTTTCTCCTTACTGCCATCAATCCTTCAGCCCCGCCCCTGCCACCCCTTTTCTGCCCTCTACCCTGCCCTGGCCATTCTTGAACTGTCCAGCTGCTTGTACTCAGGTCAGCCTTGTGATCACAGCCACACCTGCCAACGGCCCAGCTGTTGTTGGCCATGACGGGTCTGTGCTCTCTGCTGTTTTTTTCTTCCTATTTTCCACTCCGTTCACTACTTAGAAGTGGGGGAAGAAAAACTACCTAAGACTTTTATCCAGCCTAGTGTTATAACCTCAGGGACAGCAGCACCGGAGGATGTTTCCCAGGAGACTCACCCAGGGAGCCTCCGCAGCTTGACTGTGTAGCCTGTGAAGCCGCGTTTGGATTAATCACAGCCTTTCTTCAGAGGTTTACTCAGCCCGTCATAGTAGTAGTTCCTCAGCTACACCACAAGGGGGCGCAGGTTAGAGTTCATCAATGCTTCTGGCGACAAACTTCCCTGAGCCCGCCTGCAGGGGCTCAGTGGTTGGTGCTGCCACAAGGGTAGTCTGGCTGCAGGCTTTGACATCCAATCCTTTTATTCAGGGCAGCCAGAGTCCTGAGAGACCAACGGCTGCTATTGGGGAATCAAATTACCCTATCCCTTAGTATCTGTGCTTGTTTACAGGAAAATGAGCATCGGGTATGCTTAAAACACAACTCCAGCATACAAACCCTGTTAACACTAATGCCGTTCATTATATGTGCATACATGTTTGTGTGTGTTCAGGTGCACATTCAGATATACGTGTACGCATGTGGAAGCCAGAAGTCGCCCTCGACTTTGTTCCTCGGGAGCTGGCCATGATGTTTTTCTGGGACAGGGTCTTTGACTTTTACTTGGAGCTTGCCAACTGGACTAAACTGGCTGGCCAGCGAGCCCCAGGAATCCATCTGCCTCCACCTCCCGAGGGCTGAGTGTGCACTGTGCCTGTTTTCCATATGACTTCTGAACTCAAGTCCTCATTCTTGGGCAGGAAGTACTGAGCCACTTCACCTAACCGACAGCAGTCTGTAAGACGGCCCACCACCTGCCCAGAGTCAAAGATGTGGGGGTGGGGGGTATCTGTCTTATAGGAACCCATTTATTTATTTAGCATACGTATGTGCATGTGTTCATGCATTTGGTGAATATGCATGTCGTATCCATGCATGTGGAGACTCAAGGTCGAATTGAGAATCTTCCTTGATTCCTCACCACCCTATTGCCTGAGACGTGGGCTGGACAGTTTTCTGTCAACTTGACACAAGCTAAAGTCATCTTAGAGGAGGGATCCTCAACTGAGAAAATGCCTCCATAAGACCAGGCTGAAGGCAGGCCTGTAAGGTATTTTCTTAATTAGTGATTGATGGAGCAGGGCCCAGCCCATTGTGGGTTGGGCTCTGTAAGAAAGCAAGCTGAGCAAGACATGAAGAGCAAGAGAGTAAGAAGCACCCCTCCATGGTTTCTGCATCAGATCCTGCCTCCAGGTTCCTGCCCTGTTTGAGTTCCTCCCCTGACTTCAGTGATGAACAGCGATATGGAAGTATAAGCCAAATAAACTCTTTTCCTTCCCAACTTGCTGTTGGTCATGGTGATTTATCACAGCAATTGTTAGGGACAAAGACAGACTCTTAGACAAACCCAGAGCTCAACAAGATAGGCTAGTTTGGCTAGCCAGCTGGCTTCTGGGATTCCTCCTTCCCCACCTGTCAATTACAGGCCAGCTGCCGTGATCATCTGGCATTGCATGGGCACTGGAGATCTGAACTCTGGTCCTCACAGTTAGGCAGCAAGTGCCATCCACCAAGTCGTCATTTCTACAATGCTTGTCGTGGACTGTGCTGCCTGCTTCATTGGCTGCAGAGTGCTGTTAGGAGACATCCACAGAAGCAGGAGACTGGGCCACATAGGCAGGAAGGCTTAAAGTACCTCAGCATTTGCTGGAGATTCTGAGTCCTTGGCCACTGTCTGTGCTCCATCAGTTAACCGACTGTTCACGCTGTCCAAAACCCCAGGCTAGTTTTCCTCAGGTTGATCAGAAACTAAGCCAGCTTATAAAACAAGACTTCCTGATGCTGCATGGGAGCAGTTCACACTTGGAGTCCTCTCACTGCACAGGCTTCTTCTCTCTTTGGGGATGGTTCTGAGTCAACCTCAGCTCACTGTGAGCCAACCTCTCCTTTGAAGAGGTGTGTGGTGGTATTGTGCTTATACTGTAACAAAGCTTGCCTAAAGATCAGAGTGTAGAGTTAAGCTACTAATTAGCCATAGACGTCAGGCAGTGGTGGCACACACCTTTAATTCCAGCACTCGCGAGACAGAGGCAGATGGATCTCAGTGAGTTCAAGGCCACCATGACTAAACAAAATTGATCCAGTCTAAAAAAGAAACAGAGCCAAGTGGTGGAGGCTCACACCTTTAATCCCAGCACTAGGGAGGTAGAGACAGGAAGCCATATGGCTGGGCAGAAAGAGAAATAAAAGGCGGGAGAAGACAGGAGCTCAGGATTCAGTCTGAGGACTTACAGAGACAGGATACCCCATTCAGTCAGGATTTCATAGAGGTAAGGCTGCATCCCCTAATATCTGACTCCAGGTTTTTATTACTAAGACCGATTAAAATACACGCTACAGCTGTGTGCTTTCTTTTTTGTTTTCTGAGCCTCATTTAATATTCTTTCAGGTCCATCCTATTTCCTATCTATTTCGTTGTTTTATTCGCCTTCCCAGCTGAATGAAATTTCACTGCGTATGTCTGCCATCCTTTATCTGTTCCTCTGTTGATGAGCACCTAGATTACTCCATTTCCTACTATCGTGGACAATCCGCCAATGACCACGGACATGCACTTACACCCAGAAGGTCTATAACTGAGTCACATGATAATCCTGTTTCTAATTTTCTTTTTCAGGACGCGTCCCACTGGCCTCCATGATGGCCATACCGGTTTCCACTCCCGCCACAGTGACTAGTTCTTCCCGCGCATCCCACTAGCAGTAGCTGTCATTTGTGGTCTTGATCCTAGTCGTCCTGACTGGGACGACACGGAATCTTTTTTCTTAACATTTGTTTATGTATGAGAATGCAGGGCCACGTGCCACAGTGTGCATGTGGAGGTCAGAGGACGGTTAGCATCGGTGGTTCTCAACTTCTGAGTCACCAGGCTTTGTGGCAAATGCCCTTACCACTGAGCCACCCAACTCAAAGAACCAGGGATGGAACCTTAAAGATTTTCGTTTCTATTTCCGTAGTGGAGAAGGGTGTTTAATACCTTTTAAAAGTACTTATTGGCCATTTCTGTTTCTTTTATGAAGTCAGTCTTTTAATTTTTTTCTTAAGCAGGTTAAGTTGTTTTTGTGTGTGTTTGTTTTGTCTTGTTTTTGTGCTTTTGGTATTTTAGGTCTTTACATATCCCAGACATCAGCACCTATCTGAGGCTGAGGTATCAGATGCTATCTCCCATGCTATAGACTATTTACCTTGCTGATAGTTCCCCTTGAAGAGCAGAAATTTTTTTAAAAAAAAATTATTTTTAATGTGTATGGGTTGTGTGTGTGTGTGTTGCAGACAGAGGCTGGAGTTACAGGCAGTTTGAGTTTCCTTATGTGTGCTACACACTGAACTCAGATCCAGACAGGGTTAAGTGAGCAGGAAGACTCACGGTCTATGTGGCGACACCCTTCCAGGAGCTGAGATCCCTGACTGAATAAAGAGAACACAAGCTGAGCACCAGCATCCATCTTGCTTGGCGTTCTGACTATAGATGTCATGTGACCAGACACTTCCCGCTCCTGCCACCATGACAGACTGTAGCCCCGGGATCAGTGCGCTGGAGTATACCCCTTCCTCCTTATTTTTTTTATCAGGTATTTAGTTGAAGAAGTGTTTAGACAAGACATTAAACAGGCTGCCTGGCTCTGACTCCCCACAACAGGAGCCTAAAGATACCCAGCTCCTAGGTACATGGCCACAACCAGGTAGAACGGCACAGGCTTGTAGTTCCAGGACCAGAAGGCCGAGGCAGGAGGATCACAGCCAGTCTGGGCTATATAAATAGACCTTGTCCAAAAAAAAAATGGGAAGGGGTGTTGGGGGACATGGACAAGAAGCCCTCATGACATATCTTTGAATCTCAAAATATAGTGAAACCTAATGTAAATACTTTCTAGTTGATAACGTTCTTAGTGAAAATGTTTCAAAAATCTTCCACACTGAAGGCCCTGGCCGCAGAACCTGATAACAGCTGAGGACACCTGTATCCTAGGTTCAGGTCTGGGCTCCAAACCCAAGGCCCCCAAGGGAGAAGACTTCATGGAAAGGAAAGAATGAATTGGAAATCTACAGCTCCCTAGGCAGGTGACTAGAAATGAATGTGTTCTATGGGTGTGTCCAACCTTCTGACATCGGGGCAAGAAAGATATATCCTATGAAGTTCACACCCAAGAGCCAAGAATTGAACTATCAAAAAGAAAAATCTTATAATTTTAAATAAGTTTATAGTTTTGTGTCAGGCCACATTCATAGCTATCCTGGGATGTTAGTAACCCGCAAGCTGCAGGCTGGGCATCCCTGCCCACAGTGCTACTTTGATGGCAGCAGGCTCTAATTGTCCCATAAAGAAGGCTCAGGTTGGAGCTGACAGCAGAACAGCCCTGTCACCTACAGGAAGGCACAGGACTTCATTCTAAACCCTAGTTGGCCTTCTCTAGAGGCCAGGCTGTTTCTGCAGTCCTGGATACTGAACCTCTCCAGCTGTTCATGAGGCAAACATCAACAGCTATTTCCAGAGGCACCGTCGGGAGAGGGCACAGAGGGGTAACCACGGAACTGGATCACCATCTACCTTCACCCTTCCCCTGCTGGACATGGGCTCTCCATGGAGCCCGAGGTCCCATCGCAGGCCACCAGTGTCTCCTCAGGCCTCATGGCTCTGATCCGCTGTGATCTGCCCTGGCATGCATCTGCCCACCCTCCAAGTGCCAAAGTGTATTAAATAAGGTCACCTAGGACAGTTTCCAGGAGGTGCCCATCACTTGTCCTCTAACCAACCACCAGTGGACACCCCAGAGAGCACGTGCCTTAGCCTAGGGGAGGTGGCATCCATGCAGAGTCTCCCACGCCCAGTACCTGAGGGGCATCAGCAGTATAAAGGCCTCAGCTGGCCTGGGTCCCACTCACACCACAGAGGCGAAGAAAGACATGTGCACTGTTCCTGGGTGGTTTTGTCAGGTTTTTTGTTTGTTTCGCTGCATTTTGAACACTAGGGCTTATTATATTCAAACAGCACACGGATGGTCTGCAGAGCGGGACCAGGCTGGGCCAGTGTGCAGGCCCCACCAATGGCAGCTGCCAGAAGAGGACCCAAGCCCTGCCCGGCGGCAAGGCCAAGCGTCAGGCAAGTGTGGCGGTGGCTCTGCGCCCCCGGCCCGCCCTAAACATGCGGGCACCAGGAACTCAACTAGGGGGACACAGCAGCTTCGGGAACACTGGAGAAGTCCACTGAACTGGGCCGGACGGCTCTTTGGAAAATCACTTCATCTTTGGGGGAACACCTCTTGGCTTAGGTCTCCACTCCCCAATTTCCCGACATTTTTCAAGAGTTTCAAAACAAAAACAGAAAAGAGAGGAAGAAAAACAAAGAAAATGAAAGCACACATCTTTTGGGAAAAGGTGTTCTTCACACACCAGAAGGCTGCAGGGGCTCCGCCGTCACTGCACCCGCTCCGTGAAATTCTCCGGGAAGACGCCCCGGCATTTCTCCAGCTCTTTGTGCTGGTTCCAGTCGCTTTCCTTCACTCCCATGAGCCAGCCTTCATCCTGCGGCCAACAAAGCGTGGATAACACAGGCCCACATCGCAACACCCTCCAATACACTAAGAAGACCCAAGCAGGCCTGGGAGGAGCCTTTCTGCCTGCCTGCCTGCCTTTCTGAATCCTCTGTGCCGGACTGCACTGGTCTAAGCCTCAACTATGTCCTCAGTAGCAGCCCATAACCATCTGCTCCCTGCAAATGCATCCCTCCTAGTATCCAGACCCTTCAGACACAACGAAGGGCCAGGACAGGCCACACCCAGCTGCCGCCTGTCCTCTCATAGCTCTTACAACCTGTTCTGGGAAGGGGTCCTAAAAGAAGGGCTGTAGACCATGACAAATGGCAGCTGTCACATGCTAACTATACCACTGCTCTTCCAGACAGTCCTAATCCAGTCCTTGTGACTCCAAACACCTGCCTCAGCCAAAAATGCAAGCTTACATAGTATCTCACAGCCTAGTTGTGATTTCTGATGATCCTAGACACAGTCCCTTGTCCCAACACACCCGCCCCTCCTTTCCTCTCCCCTCTCCTCCTCTTCTTTCTCTCCCCTTCTCAGCTGAAACTTCCTTCAGATCCCATTGCTTTATCAACTCTAAGGAACCTGGAGGGTGCTCTGACACCTGTGTGTGTCTCTGGAACGGGGCTTCCCAAACCCTAACAGCTTCCAAGAGGACCCGAACTGTCCTCCCAAGTCCCCTGTCTATAAACAGCCAGAAAGTTCTGGAACTGCTAACAGTTAAAAGCTTCTAATTAGACCTTCTGGGGTGGGGTGGGGGATGGGCTGAGAAAGGATGGTAACAAGTTCAAGGTCAGCCTGGACTACAGAGTGAATTCAAGGTCACCTTGGAACAATTTAGTGAGATCCTGACCCCAAAATAAAACTTAAAAGAGAGGGCGGTAGATACAGTGTGGTGGTAGGGTACACACGGCGTGGTCCTTGATTCAACAACACTCAGTGCTGAAAAAGAAACATGAGAGGGGAGGAGGGAAGGAAAGGAGTGAGGTGGCTCTGTGGATAAAGGTGCTTGCTACCAAGACTTACAACCTGGGTTCAATCCCTGAGTCCTGCCTGGTGGAATGAAAGAAAAACGGAAAGATTCCTGTAAAGTGTTCTCTGACCTCCATTCATGGACCATGCCACATGCATGCACATGTACACACACTCACACACAAATAAACAAATAAAGATCTAAAAAGCCTCTAGTAGATGTGTCCAACGTTTAGATGCTGTGACAGCTGCTCTCCTCTACAAAGTTCGTGCTTGAGAACTATTCAGTGGAGTTGGAAAAAATAAAAGAACAAAAATCCCCTACTACTGGGGATTGGGATATGGTTGAGTTGGCAGGGTGCCTGCCTGGCATTCATCAGGTTTCATCCCTGACACCACATGAACAAGGCATGGTGGTCAGCAATCCCAGAACTCTGGAGGCAAAGGCAGGAAGATCAGATCATTCTCAGCTGCACGGTAAATTCCCAATCAGCCCAATACACATGAGACCTTTTGTCTCAAAACAAAACAAGATGTTTAAAATAGGTTCACTGTTTTATGTTAGGTTGCATTCACAGTTATCCCAGGGCACATGTGAGACACAGGCTACAGGTCAAACATGCTTGCTAGAAGGTCCCAAATCCATTCTATGAAGCCCTTCTATCCCAACTTGCTTCTTCCTTTAACACTAAGCTGCACAGGGGTTTTCTCTGAAAGCCCTCACTGCTGGAGTTACATGACTGTCCCAAAGCTGAACCATGCCTGGCAACTTCCCGGGTCTTTGTAATTTTATTCTATCATTATCTGCACTGTTATGGATCTCTGTACTTTACTGAGTCTGTACATAACCCATCTCAAGCCCTCTGGTACCCATACACAACCTCCTTGCTGGCTGATGGCCAGGGTTTACGCTTCTCAAAATCCCATCCAGCTAGGAAAGACCCACCAAAGTGGCCAGTAGATACCTCTGCTTTAGAAGCAGCAGCAGATTGGGCTAAAGAAATGGCTCAGTTAAAAAGTCCTTGCCACTCAAAGCATAAGGCTCTGAGTTCGAACCCCAGAACCTAGGTAAAAAGCCAGAAGTAGGGGTATGTATTGAAATCCCAGCACTGAAGGAGAGATGGGCTGACCTTATCTCACAGATATAGGTAGATGGCTCCTTGGGAACAAGTAAGGATGTCTTCTAGTACACACATACACACACACAAGGCACACAACACACACACACACACACACGGGCACACGCATGCACACAGGTACACAAAGTACACACACACACAAGCTGCTGCAGGATATTCAGCCTGGGCACTCCCTGCAGCTCGGCCCACACCTACTTAGGGCAAGAGCCAGCCAAGGTGCTCAGTGTCAGCATGGGTGCTACCAGCAACCCGTGAAGGCTCGTTATGCCAACAGTGGCATTGGGGCAGAGGAGTCAGCCAAAAGCCAGGAGGGACACAGTACTAAACCAGGCCCATTAGGGGCTGCCTTCCAAAGTTGACTGACATTAGGCGGTGGCAGCGGTGAGAAAGGCCTGGAAGACCCAGCTAAGAACACAGCTGAGGAGCTGTACGGAGTGGAGCCTGTGCTCTGTCACTGCAGGCAGGAACACTGCAGAAAAAAGGACAAGCTTCGTGGCCAAGAGCATGGCAAAGACAAGAAACAAACTCAGATGCAGAAAGTTGGCAGGGCAGCTGGAAGGAAAAGAACAGGCTAAAAAGAGAGGCACAGACAGAGGGGGGCAATGGGAAGGAAGGACCGGAGGGTGACAGGGAGAATAATACAAGTAAGATGGGGGAAGGGAGTCGCAGGTAATGAATGGCAGCCTAGCCGCACCCTGCTGCAGTGGGCCTCTGCTGCCCCCTACTGGCCATACCCACCTCTGCAGCAGCAACCCGGGATTCCCATCCTCCCCCACCCCGACTCCCCTGGCTCACCTGCTCCTCTGGGTTCTGGAAGGGGATCACCAGCACCACATCGCCAGCTTTGAGTTGCAGCTCGTCAGTGTCAGTGGCTGTGTAATCATGCTGGGCTTGCACCTGCGGAAGTTGGGAGAGCATGTCCGGGGGCTGTGTCCCCCATCCAGCCCCCAAAAAATGGAGATTTTTCTTAAAGCAGACTCTGAGGCTCCATTAAGAGTGAGCTACAGGGCTCCTGGGCTAAATATCTTAGCCTGTAAATGAGGGTGACCCTGGCTCCCAAGGCACCTGGGACAAAGGCTCCAGGGTTAGCTAGGCTAAGCTCACCTTGAACATGAAGCCCGGGGGCAGGTCCAAGCGCCCAGTACCGCTGCTGCCCTCCACGGCACCGTTCACAGTTGCTGAGAAGGTCTCCACCACCACGGCAGGAAGAGAGCTCTGCGAACAGGGAGGGGGAGTCAGTCGTACCAATGGCAGCGTGGGTAAAGTCGGGGCACCAGGAGGGAAGGGGATGCATTCATGTCCGGTGCCAAACTACCCTGCCCGGTGCTCTTCCAAGGAACTGTGGCCTGAACCAGCATGGGTGAAGCACACAGGGAAGCTGCAGGCAGGCAGAAGACAGACAGCACTAGACAGACAGACAATGGGGAAGAAAAAACAGGGCATGGTCCCTGCCATCTTACGGAGGCTGCTTCACTGGCCGCTGTCTCCCCTGGCTCCTGGGCTCCACCCACCACCTCGGAGGCCTCTGCTGGCTGCAACATAAAATGCCAGCAAGGGATCAGACACGGAGCGGGATGCCATATCCAGGACACATCACAGGAGGGCAGCGTACAAGTAAGAGAGCCTGGTTGGCCCAGAAATGTGTCTTGCACAATCCGGGAGCATCCCGCAGGACAGACATCTCTGTACAGGAGGCGACTGGTGAGAAAATGCTGGCTGACACAGGGGTGACACGTGTGTGCAGAATGCTCTACACCTCACTGAATGGCATACTACCATGCATGCTGCCCCCACCTCTGCCTTGCAGGCCCTTCCCTCTAAATACCCAGCTTCCTCCTGCCTACTCTGCCAGCCACGCGGCCCCTCACAGCTTAGCTGGAGCCCATTCGAGAGCCTGGACCCACCAAACATGCTTAGGATGTCAGCCAGCCTCTTCTAGCCTGGATGCCACCTTCTCCACAGGGACAGCATCAGAGCCAGCACTACAGGAGACCACGGCAAAGGCTCCACTATGGGCTAGCCTCTACCAACACTCAGACTCAGCCACTCCTGAGCACTAGAACCTAGATATGCAACCTTTCTGCCCTCCACTTCCTCAAATGTAGCAAATGAAAGTATCTGGTTGATAAGGTTATGATGAAGACAGGCCAGGAAAATTCTGGGAAATGCCTAGAAAAACCTGTTAGGGCCTCTGAAATGTCCCTCTCTTCCCACTCGGAAGGGCTGCTGAGGTAAGAGGATGAATGCAATCTGAGCCATGATTACCACCTTAGGTACCACCTAGTGACACCATCCCAGATCTTGTCCATACTGTGTGTTCCCTCTGGCTCTTTGTCCATGCTTCACCCAAGATGGGAAGACGCCAGATGGGAACAAGGGGGCACTTACTTGGACAGACCCTGGCTCGGCCGTCTGGCTGGGCCAGGCCACAGCAAAGGTACCCTCAGCAGAACTGGGCTCCCCGGAAGGCAGGACGCCAGCTTGACTCTCTGTGGGCTAGTGACAAGCCACCAGGATGGGGAAAGGGTGAGAAGGCCGGGGTGGGGGCAGGAGACAAGAGAGGGTGGTCTTGAGTGGACAGCATTAACAAGGGATGTGGCCTGGGGTAGCAGCCTGGTCAGAATTTTGTGAGGTCAACTGCCTCCCATTGCTCTGGTCCTGCCACGGTCAGGTGGGTGTGATGCCACCACACAGCACAGCATCTACCAAAAGGGTCAGAATGGCCCTGCCAGCCCACTCCAGACTGATTTCTCTGGCAATTACAGAAAGACTTGTGTGTGTGGTGTGGTGTATATGTATGTGTGTGTGTGGTATGTGGTGTGTGTGTATGTGTGCTTATGCACATATGTGATATAGATGATCTTGTGTGGAAGCCAGAGGTCCAGCTCTTAGTCTCCTCAGTCACTACACACACACACACACACACACACACACACACACAGAGACACACACAGACACACACACCCTTGGATTTTCTGAGGCAGGGTCTCTCTCTGAAACTGGTGCTCACTGCTATGTCAGCTAGGCTGGCTGGCAAGCAGTATCCAGTGATGCCCCCACCTCTGCCTCCAGTAATAAGTGCTGGGGTTACAAGCTTAGGCCACCATAGCCAGTATCTTTTTAAAAGATTTATTTACTATGTATTTTCATGTATGTGTGTGTGCCTATATAGGTGTATATATACCAAATGTGTGCAGGGGCCTGCAGAGCCTAAGGCTCAGACCCCACGGAACTGAAATTACTGGCAGTTGTACACCAGCTGGCGTGGGAACCAGGACTAGAACCCAGGAAGGGCAGGAAGTGCTCTTAACCACTGAGCTATCATTCCGGCCCAATGCCTGGGGTTTTTACCCAAGTAATGAGAATCAAACTCAGCTAGCACTTTATAGAATGAAGCTTTTATAGAAACTTTTGAGCCCCCCAGAGTACTGGATGCTGTGTGGCCCAGCAGCACCTGCCACATTGACTGGCCCTTGTTAGATTGTGTCCTAGAACCTAGGTTTTACTGTAAACAATTACTGGGCACATTCCAAGTGTGAGTCTCCGAGTCTCTCCAAGTCTCTGAATCCCCATGCCCAGGGCTCCCAGGGGTGGGTCCCCAGAAAAACAGTGTTGTAATACTGCCTCGTAATCAGGACTCCTTGACTTTTCTAGATGATCTGCTCGCTATTTGTCAAGGTAAACAGCAAGACCTGAACTCTAACCAATGTAGGCCACGGTCTTGAGATACCAAGGAGCCCACTCCTGTGGTTCTGACAGAGGGATGGAGTCTCAGTGGCCCCTGTGCACATGAACATGGATAAATGAGTGTGCTACATGCAGACTGGGTGCAGGGATGAGTGGGCCTCCACACATAGAGAAGCAGCCACCAGGGGTGTGGGCACTGGTGCAGAGCAAGGGAGTGGCTTACCTCCCAGAGGTCCCACGGGATTGGCTGAGTGAAGCAGTAACGGGAAAAGGACAGAGTTAGTACAGAGGTTAGAGACGGGGTAGCAAGCATACCCAGGGATCCCACCCACACCCCAACCCAGCAGGCTCCAAGTTGGGCTCTGAGGGCTTCAAACCCCAGTTCAGGGAGGCCCACAGTCTGGGCAGGATGCTGGAGTGACCGGAGGTTGTGGAACATGTCCAGAGTGAGAGTAACCCAGCTAATCCACATCTACTCTGCTCTATATCCAAAGGATATAAGAGGCTAGGGCACTGGGCAAAAGGCCTAGTGAGCTGTCCCCTTACCCCCAAAGACTTGTGTCTATATGGCTCACACAAGCACAAGGCCTGGTCCTCAGACGGATGAATGGGCACTGGTGGGCACAACCAACCTGACCAGAGGGTGTGGGTGCCTTCATAGGGCTTGCCACTGGTGGAAGGGGGTCGAAGTCCAGGTCTAGTAGACTGGCCTGCTCTGAGAAAGGCCCAGGGGCCTCAAACTTGGTAACAGCAGCAGCAGAGGAAGAAAGCAGTTAGTAACAGACTGAGGCTATGCCTTGTGCACACCTAGAAAAATGGAGTCTCTCTCTCTCTCTCACACACACACACATACAATTTCCACACACGCGTGAAGAAGTATTGTCCACAACTACACAAACTAGTACAGGCCCCCACCTGCGTGAAGAGACCTGATGCCAGCTAGGACATCCAACAACCAGCCAGATTTTTCCAGCAGCCGACAACAGATCACTCCCATGGCTTCTCGGCCCTTTGCCCCCACAAGCTCACCTGACTTTGCCCTGTGTATCAAGAGCAGCACAAGGCTGTGGCCTGGGCTGAACATGGCCACCTCAGTCTCCCAGCTCAGAGACCCAGGTCAAAGGCTTCACACTGACACAACACCCCAACCTGCCATCCAACTCTAGGGACAAGGAAAGGGCACCTTCAGTGTGGGATCCCAGTGTCAGGCAGTTTGAGGTACCTACATTACAGCTATAGACAATACCCATAGATACCTCAGGATTCTGTTTGGGGGAACCTGGATGCAGCCCAGAAGTATACAGGAAGCTAGTTCTCCACCAGCGATATAACGCTCCAATAAACCCCAGGTTAGCACATCATGGGAATTGTCTCTCTCCAAACCCTCCAAAGTGATCCTTTAACGAGTCAGTAGTAGCTGACCGGGACAGGCTTCCAAGGCTGGACGGGTGCTATGGCAACCACAGTTCCCCCGGGACACACTGACATAGCTGCCTTCAAGACACTGCAAACTTGTCTTGCTTGTGGGCTTCCTCCTCAGAGGTATGGCAGACGCCACGCCAGTTCAAGCAAGGATATGGTGCAGTGTGCCCCTCCACAGCCTCAGGAGATGGCAGAGGGGCTACAGCCCTGCAAGTTCAGGCCAGCAACTTCTTGCCTCCACTTGCTACTTGAGTTGGGGGCCCAACTCAGAGATAACACCCCAGGTCCATGTCCCTCCCAATCAAGAAAGGCTAGAAACATTGTGATGTGGCCTGCGGCTCTTCAGAGGACCATAGGGTCCTGGGGACACTAAGAGCCCAAACAGCATGAGAATCTGGGATCCCTTTCAATTGAGCCCAGCCAAGTGGACCCACTTCCCAGACCAAGTGGCCTCTGGCTGACCCTTAGCTGACTCTCCCTCCAGTCCAGCCTTGTCTGAAAGCTGGGCTAGAGACCTCGTGGCCATGGCCTCAGGACTTGGAGGTGCCTGCAGGCACCGCTGTCACACAGCCACCAGCCTCACCCCTTCCGCACTTCTTAGAAGTCACCCAAGCCCAGACAGCAATACTCCTGGAATGCCGTCGGGGGAGGCCCACAATCAGGGTGTTGCTCATCTCCTCTCAGTCCTGCCTGTGGCAAACGACTCTTTCCACACAAGACCAAGACACTGCATGGATGCAGACTGCTCACCACATCATACCAAGCAGCCTGTTGGCACAAGCACCGTGGACGACATGAGCCCTCCCCCACACATGCAATACCACTCAGAGTACTCTCCCACCCTGACAGACCGGTAGTCCCAGCTCCCTGCAGATGGAGATGAGAAGCAGCAAGCAAGGTGTGCAATGACATGGGGGGGACACGGGGACAGGCATACATGGAGCCTGGTGGGCCATTCTCTGGTTCCCTCTGACATCTGACCATGGGAAGCTCAGCAGGTCAATGGGGTATGCCCCCTCTCAGGGGGTGTTGAAAACCAAACAAGATGGTATAAGCAAGTAGCTATGACATCTCCACCCATGATATCCCATATCTCTCATCTTAAACACATGCCGGCCACCTGCCCAGGTACCCTCAAGGCACAGGCATGCTCAGGAAGGGAATGGCCCCACAAGGAGCAAGCCTGGAGATTTTCAGCTCCATTCCTACACTGCCTATTCCTCCTGGCCTCTGGAACACCTTCTTGCATAGAGGAGCTTTGGTTCCACCGCCTAGTCCTTCCACGGGAGCTAAAGGCCCACCCTCTCTAGGTTCCTGTTGTAGTGGTCCCTGTTCTCCATTCCAAGCTGCCTCTTCCACAGTCCCATCCTCAGACCCTGGCCCCCTTCTCCAGATATCTGAGATGTACAAATGATCCTGGGGAAGGCAGAGTCTAGAGACACCTGTGAAGGGAAAGGCTCTGGCCAAGTCCCCGAGGATCTAGGATAGTCACCTCCTTGAAAGGGAAGCCCTGCACAAGGTGGGAGGGTAGGAGGCTTGAGGCCAGCTTGAAGCAGGGATCTGATCACCCCAGGCTGGTCTGATCGTGTGTCAGCCTGCTCCAGTCTTAACAAGATGTTTTCCCAGCACAGAAGGCGCCTCTGTCTTTGACTCCATCTGAGGGTGGGCATTTCATGACACTTAGAAACAGCAGCGCCAACAGATTAGTCCCTGCACCTTGGTCATTATAGTATCCAACAGGGTTCTGCCTGACTCCTACAGCTACCTGCACCACTCAGTGAGTCTGTCTCTTGTCCCTTCTGGCCCAGTTCTGATATCTCTAACTAAAACAATGCCTGCGACTCCTTCCCAGGCAAATGTCACCTGCACCAGGGAACGTCCTATGGCTGCCCAACCACTCAATGTCCCATTATATCACCAATCATGACTGTGGAGCTGACCACCAAGCTGACCACCGCCATGAAGAACAGGGAAGGCCTGTCATTAGCACGTCCCTTTATCTCGCCATGGTGCATGCTCTGATGGTGGAATGGTGATGGGAGAGATGGATGGATCAAAGATGGAGGCTCCAACCCATCTCTCCAGCCAAATTCTTGGCTCTTGAGAGAAGCTTGGAGCTCAGGGTGGACGATGGAAGGCCATGCATGCTGTAAGAGAAAGAGTGGCAAGGGGAGAAGACTGGGCTGCGGTGGACACGGCTGACCTGGGAGGGGGTGGTCACGCTGATCTCAGGGACAAATGCGTCATCAAAAAAGCTGAGAATCTGCTCCTGCTTCATCTCCTTGGATGGGGTGTGTTTGGGAGGCGGAGGGACAGGCGGGCCTTTCCGGAGCTGTGGGCCAGCAAGGGAGGAAGCATGGGAGGCATGGTGGAGCACAGTACGGGGAGACAGAGACAAAGCCATGGTTACATTAGTCAGTCACTCCCAGGCCGTGAAGGAAAACAAACAAGTCATTGCTCCCCTGAACAGACACCAAGGTAGCAGGCCACCCCAAGAGAAGAAACCAAGACTGGAGGTCCAAAACCACTGTGCAAAAGGAAAGGAGAAAGAAGGAGAAGACAGAAACAAAGGGGGTAAACAAAGGCAGAGCGAGTGGCCCATCAGGTCTCAACACCTGACATGTTCTCGTAGCCCACTGGAGGAAGGTCTGCCCTACTTACCTAGGAGGGAACTTGGAGTTAAAGGCCGCCTCCCCTGCCCATCCCTCCCCTCCACAGGCCTTACCTCCTCTTCCCTAGGCTGGGACCGCCCAAAAGGAGCTCCAGCTCAGGCTATCCCTATGGAAGCCAGCCTGAACTAGGTCCCCACAAGGACCACATCTGTGTAGATCAGGTGAAGGATTGCCCTAATCTTGGCTTCTACCCACTTGCCCAAGGCAGTGAAAAAGACTCAGTGAACAGAAGGGTGCCCAGCCCTAGCCTGGGACCCAACCTCAACAAGGGCAGTACATTATCAGGTTTGGGTTCTTACTGCCACTCTAGACATCCTGCCCTAATTTCCCACGGGCAGAAGCAAGAGGACTCAGTTCTTTCAACCCCACCCAGGTGCTAGCTCCTGGGACCTCTGCAGGAACACAGAGGGCTTAAGAGGACAGGACAGGAAGAGAGGAGAGACTGAGGCCATGTACCTGCCCCCNCTTTCCTCACGGAGCCCGTTCTCTTTCTGTTCCTTGGTGGCCCTGTGAGAGCATTTGATAAGGTTCTTCTCTCAGTCCCTACCAGACAAAGGGCAAGACCTCCTGAATCTGCAGAGAGACTGGATACTCAGAGGCTGAACATCCAGAGCAACTAGGGAGGACTGAAGGTAAAGAGTCAAGGCGACAGGACCGGGACACGGGAAAGGGGAAGGTGCTCACTTCTGTGGATGGGAATGTTTACAGAAACCACCATCAAGTAGACCAGGAACACCAAGAAAGTCTAGGTTCAGTGTAGCCCAAGGAGACTGAGGTCAGAACCAGTCCTCCACAGAGCAGAACCTCGGACTCAAAGCCTGTGTGGCCCCAGGTAAGGGATGATGGAGAAAGGGGAAGGGATAAAAGCAACAGAGGAAGAGAAGGACGAGGTCAGGTCATGGAGACCGCAAGCCTACCTGAGATGGGGACTTGGGGATGGTGGCCCCCGGTGATGTCCCACCGGCTGGCTCTGGCTCATGATTCACTCTGATCTCGGGGGTAGCAGCAGGGGAGCCATCTGGAGGAGGTGAAGGGCTCTTGTTCCCTTTTTCAGGGGCACTGTCACTGCAGAAGAACAGAAGGAGAATGATGTCAGTGGGACCAAGGGCTAGAAGATGCGGAGCAGTTTGTGAGCGCCTTGTGGGTGACGGTGGGGAATGACATGTGCGTATGCACCAACTCCACGGATTCACGTGTGGAACTGTGTACATATGTGAGCTCCTGGGATCCACATGTGAAGCTGTGTGGAAGAGTAAGCCCCTGTGGCCCTGTGTGTAAATCAGTGCATCCATGTGTGAACCCCATGAATCCACATGTAAAAAAAAAATAAAATAGTGTGCTGATGTGTGTCCTGGGCATCCCTTTCTGGAACTGTGTGCACATGTAGATTGGAAGTGAAAGGAACAAGGCAGGGGGGCTTGCCTTCAAAGCAGTGGTGAACCAGTAAGAACCAGTTTTCTTCCCCACCTATGCCCAACCGCCCAAAGTCCACAGCACAAGCAAGCCATACATCCTAGAGGCAAAGTGAGTCTCTCTTTCCTCAGACAGCAGCCTGTCCACCCAGGCTCCTCCCCTCTGACCTGCTCCAGTGGCCTTCCCGCCTGTACACATCAGACCACAGCCCAGGAGCCCTCGCTACCTCTGCACTTTCCTTCCCATGGTTCCTCAACTTAGTGCACACCCTGGAGAAACAGCTCCACGCTGGTGGCTTCACTGCAGAGAAGTGACAGTTGAGAGAGGGCAAAGCGAGCAGCAGGGTCCACTTGGGGACATGAAGAGTCGGGGACACACACTGCAGCCACTGGACATGCAGGAGCAGGGGATCTATCGGTGCCTGTGAAAGGCAGCAGGCAGCAGCCACCATAGGTCTACTTAATCTAAATAAATTAGCATCACCATCTTGGCTTCCAGATTCAAAATGCACACATTTCAGCTGCCCAAGAGCCACTTGTAACTATCAGCTATGGTGCTGGCATGTGAAGATCTAGACATTCGAGAAGGACCACGAGGACCGGTCCCCCAGATGCCTAGTCTGAGGAGGCCTTGTTTTTTAGGGGGGTGCACTTGCCTCCCTATAGAATATATAGCAAAGTAGAATACAATGTACACGGGGATGCTTTCAACAGTGGGGCTCCTTGTCCCTGCTCAGTACCTGTGTGCTAGTGGACTCTAGGGTGTGCAGAGAACAGGGGTACACTAACCCTCCAACTACCCGCCTTGTACCTCCTACCTCCCTCGTATCCCAGGTCCTCCACCCTCTCCTGACACATGTCCCCAAGCAACAGGACACACTGGCAGATTAGGAGTTAGTGAGCCCTTCAGCAGGGCACAGGTCACAAGGCACATGCGCAGTAAGGGGGGGGGGCCCAGAGGCCCACGGCACTGCACTCACGGCGGTACCTGTTCTTCTTTCTGCGCAGCCGTGAGAACAGTTTAGTTTTCTTTCTGTGGGAATGGTGGGGTGTGGGTGCTTCATTTGGAGGAGGGGCCATGGAAACTAGGCCTTCCTCTGCCACCTTCTCCTCCATCTCTGCTCAGGGGCCTCTAAGAAATGACCTATCCTCTACCTGCCCCACCTGCCCTTAGTCTGGTCCATCCAACCTGTCTGACCCCCACGCTGCCCTCAGCCCATCCCCGTCCTCTACCTGTTCTCAGCCTTCCTCCCTCTGCCCCTTCCCCAGGATCTTCCCCCATGCTCAGCCTGCTCCTGATGCCCCTGCCTTCACCTTTATCTCTCCTAGCCTCCCATCCCAGGTCTTGCCCCCCGCCCCACCCTCAATCTGTACCCCATGCTCCTCCTGTCTGTCCTCTGCCGAGTGTAGTTGCTAACCGATCCTGGAAGGCTTACAGGACACCAGGGTGGGCCACAGATGGGCTACCTTAGTGGAGAGTACAGACAAGCACCTGCTCACCAAGCCTGGGCCCCACAGTCTTTCCATCTGGGTAAGGTCTTCCTAAAGTGACCACAGACTCATACCTGCTCTCATCTCCCCTCCTCCCTCCCCCATGCCCCTCGACACACCTGCAGGCTCCTCTTTGTCAATTGCATGTTTTATTTTCAGGGCAGAGAAAAGAATAAGACTGGTTCACTGAAACCCTCAAAGTTCTGGGCAGTGGACCAGTTACCCAAGAAGCAGAGACCTCGCAGACTTGTGGGATGATGCTTGCCATGCCCATGCACTCAGTCAAACGTACACACACGTACACAATCAATACTCCATGTTTCCTCCTCTCTCTCCCTCCCTCACACACACTCACACACACACACACACACACACACACAGAGAGAGAGAGAGAGAGAGAGAGAGAGAGAGAGAGAGAGAGAGAGAGGAGTGCAATACCAGACTCCAGGCTGTTTCTGCTGCTTCCCCTCTCCCTCAGGAGATGGGACCCCCTAGCAGCTATCCAGGAAAGGCAGCAAAGGACAAAGCAGAGGCACTGCCCCCATCCTTGACCCTCACCTTGAGCAGGAGGAAGGAAGGCTGGTGTGCCAGGAGCCACAACCTTCTGTCAACAATCAAGCTCCGCCTCCACCCTGTCCTCTTCCTCTACAAAGGCCCAGGCATTTAAAGGCCCCCTGGCCACGTTCCTTCCTCCACAGAACAGGACTACAGGAGCTGCTTCCTGATGCCAGGGGGCAGAGAGCTAGGAAGGTTCCTGGAGACTCAGGGTTGAACCCGTGGAGACCAAGGGGGACAAGAGAGTCTCAGGAAGTAGCTGCCCAATGGTGCTGGCCATCAAGTCACAGAGCCCCACAGACCTCACCCTCCCTGCCTTAACCCACCTGGGCTGGGCCTTGACTGGGAAGGTGTTGCTCCCATGTTGCTTCTCTAGGCTGACCAGGACGTCATTGAGGTTCTGATTGAGCTGCAGGGGGAAGAGTGAACAGAAGCAGGCTTGGACAAGCACATCTCCTGCAGGAATCCCCCTTTTTTCCTCACTGCTGCCCCTGCCTCTACCAGGAGTGAGCTCCTTTGACCACATCAAAGGAAGAAGACCAGCACAATGAGCCCCAGACAACCAACAGCGTAATCAGGGGACATGAGCTGGATTGCCAACAGCTCCTATTTCTGAGGGCCCCCTTTTCTCTCTTGCTCTTTAAAGGGATATCCTAAATGCCACAAAAAAGCCACTGTTTTCACTTTTTCCCAGTTGGGGAAGAGTAGAGCTTTTGCCTAATGTGGCTTTGCATGTATTAGGTAAATGTTCTACTACTGGGCCACATACCCAGCTCTTTGTCCATTTCAGTTGGAGATAAGGTCTCACTAAGTTGCCTGAGGCCTCAACCTTGCAATTCTCTTGCCTTAGTCTTCCTACTTGCTGGCTTTCCAGCACAAGGAACTTCACCATTTTATGTCTTAAAACTCGTTTCTGCAGACTGCAGATTTAATGATTGTTAACCCTAGTTATTAAGGTCACTTTGGCAAGAAGCTTCTAAACCATCCTACAACTTCCAGAAATTTCTCCAAAAGGCAAGAGGGTTGCCCCACGCAGATCAAAGGTCTCATCACTGACAACATTTCTCTTTTTGCTTTGGCCACTTGGAAGTGCAGAGATAAATTTTTTTCCTACTTAATACATAATGTGCCTTTTGTGCCTTAAACTAACTTTGCATAAAGGTTTCTTTCCCTAAAATACCCATTTTGAATTTTTTTCTCAACTTATGTATTTATTACTGGGGACAACGCTGTAGAGTCAATTCTCTCTACCATTATTTAAGTTCCAGGGACTAAACTCATGTCACCAACCAGGCCTATGTGACAAGCACCTTTGCCCACTGAGCCATCTTGCCAGACCTAAGAGTTGTAGGCTTTGCCTCAAGTCTTTAAGAAGGAGGAGGAAAAACAGGAAGAAAAGAGAGGCCTTAAACAGTAGGCTGTGGTCGGTCCGGAAGAGGCCCCAAACCGACTCATTCTCTTCTGTCCCAAAACCTGGAATCCACCATTGTTGCTTCATTCCTCTGAGTCCAAGAGGCAAAGTCATAACAGCCACCAGGAGTGGGAGAGCTATACAGAAAGTGTCTCGACTGGCCTTGTTACTCAGCTTCCATTCTAACACAGCATACAAGGGTGCCTGGTTTGTCCCTCCTTTGCCAGATTCAGGAAGAGAAGCAGCCCATTTCACTATCTCAAGAAACACAGGAGACTTTTTTATTATTATAAAAATTCCGGTAACTTATTTATTATTTTCCTACGATCGAGGAAAATATCCATCCCCGTTTCTAGCCTGGAGCTCTCAGAGTTGCCTGAGAAGATTGTTATAGTTAGAGAAGGGGCGGATCGTATCTCAGCAATATAGATCCAGGCAAGAAGAGGACAAGGCCTGGCTGGCTGGGGCTGGACTGGACCACCCACAGCCATCCCCAATGTGCCCAAGCTCCCCATCCCTGCCTTTGACCGATCCCCTTGCCCTGCAGGATCGCTCTGGCCTACCTTGCTCATCTCTTTATGGAAGTTTTCCTCCAGGCCCGCGATGCTCTGGAACGTGTTGACATAGAAACCTACACGGCTGCCAGAGGGAGAGGAGGCAACATGGTGAGAACCACATGTGACTGCATGCTGCATCCTCAGAGACACAGAGCCATGCAGTGGGTAGGCGGACACAGGGTCGGGCTGGCCACCAGGTATGCAGACCCCTCCTGACTTCACCTGTTCCACAGGGATGGCAGCTCCTCCTGCAGGTCCACATTCATCTCCTCGAACACCTTCTGGGCTTTGATGAGCTCCTCCTCTGCCTGGGATGGAGAGGCAGGGGAGTCCGTTAGCCTGCGCCCAGAACTCTGCCCTGGGGAGCTGAGGCAGACCTGCCCAAATAGCTGGTGCCCTCTCCTGCTTGGATGCAGGCCCCAGGGCCTAAGCAGAATAGACATTAGACTGCATGTGGCTACCCACCCAGAACTTCCCACTGGAGACCTAAGGGCTACGACAGCTGGGCCTAAGGGTACACTCTGGGAATGAGAAGGCTGAGCTGTCACTAAAAAGGAGGGTTTAGAGGGAAGGCCAATAAGACGACTGGAGACAAGGGCTGGGGAGATGGTTCAGTTGGTAAAAGCACTTGCAGGATAAGGAGGAGGACCCGAGTTTGATCCCCAGCATCCACATAAAAAGCCTGATGTGGGAGAACACACTTGAAACCCCAGTTCTGGGGAGGCGCCTAGAGGAAGATCCTTGGAGCTCACTGACTAGCCAGCTGAACTGAACCATGTGCCTTGGGTCCCAGTGAGAGATCTGTCTCAAAATGCTATCGTGGACAACTTCTCAGGGACAGTACTGGAGCTTGATCCCTGTCCTAAACACACATACAACAGAGCTGGGACAGGGGTTGGCCACAAACAACCTAGGGAGCTGGAACACAAAGGCAGACCCCAGACTCAGTGGAATCCTACTTTCATTAACTCCCTTGAGCCAAGTCTCAGCCCTGAGATTCAGCTTGCTGGCAACTGCTTTCTGTGACCCCTCCCGAAGGTTCCTACTTGCTTGCTTTCTTAGGGCCTGAGTCCACTTGGCTTTGGTTTCCAGTTTCTGTTATTTTCTTGGGGAAGCTTTTTTCCCCCCACAAATCCCTTTCCTATGACCTGTTCCAACTAGGGACCAGTGGCAGTGGCTCAGTACCTCTAAGAAGGACAAAGGAATTAGGCAGGGAGGAAGGAGCTGGGCTGAGGTGTCCATGCCCAGTACCCTGACTCTCTCTACATCTCTTATCCTAAAAAGTGCCCACATCTACCAAACGGTGGCGCTAAACCCCGCAGCAGGTGAGGCTGTGAATCAGTCACACAGACCCGCCTGACTCAGTCAAGCCTGATTTACAACCCAGCAGCCTCCCATTCTAAGGCTGGCCAGAACACCACTCAGACAAAAATCACACCCAGCTTAAGACATACCAGGACCTGCCTGCTGAGCACCCAGCCCCAGTGGACCCCAAGCTGAAGCCTTGGATGGAAGAAGGGATGCCCATGACTTCTGATTATCATACATACACTCCAGGTAACGCATGGGCTCCTGGGTGTGCGTTATCAGAATCTAATTAAAAACTGGGGGGGATACACACCACAAACCTTTAAAAGTGAGGCAGGAAGAGGGCTCAGGAAATTTGTGGTGCTCGCTGTGCACGCCTAAGGACTTCTGTTTGATCTCCAGAACCCACTTTAAATTTGAGAGTAGGGAACAGAGATCGCTTAGTAGTTATGTTAAAGGGGGCTTCCTGCCTATCCAAAGAACCCAAATTCAGTACCAGCACCCACATCAAGAAGGTCACAACCCCTTTTAATTCCATTTCCAGGTGACCTGACACCCTCTTCTAGCCTCTGAGAGCATCCACCCCAACACACAAAGATGGCGCAAACACACACACACACACACACACACACACACACACACACACACCAGGAGCTGGTTGTGTGTGCTGTCCCAACAAAGAGATAAGTGAGTCTCCTGGGCCTGCTAGTCAGCCATCCCAAGTCTATTTGGTGAGTCTTTGGCCAGTGAGAAAGCCTGTCTCATGTCTCAGCAAGGAGAAGCACTTGCCATGGGAGCCTGACAGTCTGAGCTCAATCCCTGAAGCCCATGGAAGAAGGGAAGGAAAAAGAACCAGCTCCATAAAGTTGTTCTCTGACCTCCACATTAAAAAAGTAGATGGTGCCTGTGCTCAATAGTTTTATGACAACTTGACACAAGCTAGAGTCATTTGAGAGGGGAGCCTCAACTGAGAAAATGCCTCCATAAAACGTAGCTGTGGGCAAGCCTGTAAGGCATTTTTTAAATTAACAATTAGTGGGGGAGGGCCCAGGCCATTGTGGGTGGGGCCATCCATGGGCTGGTGGTCCTGGGTTCTATAAGGAAGCAGGTTGAGCAAGCCATTAAGGAGCAAGAGAGCAATCAGCAGCACCCCTCTGTGGCCTCTGCATCAGCTCCTGCCTCCAGGTTCCTGCCCTGTGTGAGTTCCTGTCCTGACTTCCTTCAATGATGAACTGTGAGGTGGAAGTGTAACCCAAATTAACCCTTTCATCCCCAAGTTAGAAACCATAACTAAGATAGTACCTGAGGACACTTGAGTCCTCTGACTAACACACACACACACACACACATACACACACACAAATGAGAAGGGAGGAAGGAAATGTCTGTCTAAATACAAACAATTCCCTTGGGGCAGCACAGGTCAGAGCGGCAAGACACTGAGCACAGGCCCGGTGCCCCAGCAACACTGCACAGAACAAAAGCAGGTCCATTTTAAAGCCCCTGAAGTCAGGGCCTGGGCCCTTTGAATTGTGCCTCATATCCTGGCCTTTTAGGAAGCACTCAGAAGGTAGCTATACAGACTATACCACAAATCCCACACCCTAGGCAGCACATAGGAGTGACAAAGCGGGGCAGAGCTGTGGGCAATGCAGGAGCCTAGCAGCCCCCACGCCCCTCTCCAGTCTAAAAGCAAGGCGCTGGCTAGAGAGACTGGGCCAGTCTTGCAGGCAAGCCCAAGAGACTCAAGCAAGTCTGGAGAGCTCCCAGGACCAACGAGACCCATAAGAAGCCTCAGTTCTACAAGCTCAGCTGGCAGAAGATACAATGTCTCCTAAAAAGTCGAGTCTACCTTCAGGGCAGATTACAGTCTCCAGTTCAAGCTCATAGTCAGCCAACTGCCCACTGGTGACAAAGGTAACTCCCAAACTGCAACAGTTTTCCAGTTAGCATTAGGAAGGGAGGTCCCAAAGAGAGAGAGAGAAGTCACATGGGAAAATGAACCACCTATAGCCCAGCATTTGAAAAGGTAACCCTGTGCCTCAGCCTCCTCTGCTGCTCTCCCAGAATGAACTGAGGGCCCTCCCGAGCAGGATTCCCCACCCACTCCTGTCTCAGGGGCCCTAAAGAATCAGGTAGACCCCATCCCAGGCCCTACCGCATCCCAGGGGCCTCTCCAACTCATTCAGAGTTCTCCTTGCCTTGTCGAGAGGGAACAAACAAACCTGGTCTCAGCTCTCCCTCCTATCCCCTCTCAGCCCATATACTGCCTGATAATCCTCCTGCTCTACCTCCCAAGGCTGCCTGGGTATTTTCCAGACCTGTCGGTCCATGTCCACAGGCTCTGAATGACCAGTCACCTTGATCCTAACCTCAGTGCCTCCCAAGTTAGCCCCAAACCTTGGCCTTCAGGAAATTAGGCAGAGGGTCAGGTCAGAAATTTGGCAGCTAGCCATGTCAGGTTGGAGCTCCCTCCCTCCCCTTCCTGGACATCTGATATATGTGGCTGACGATGACGAAATCAGGAGGTGGCCCAGGAAAAATGGGGCACTGTCCAGGAGAAATCTGACCTCTTCCTGGGTCAAGTCTCAACTACCTGCCTTATCCCCACTACAAAGGGTTTCCTGAGTCTCAGCAAGGTGGGAAGGAAAAAAAATGTGATCCATCTCCCTTGGTCTACTTGCCTCACCTCCAGCAGACCCCAGCCAAACTTTAGCCAATTCCAGGTTCAGGATACCAAGAGGACTGTAAGATTCACTGGCAGGCCCAGTGTCTAATAGAAACTCCCTTAAAACCTTCCTTTATGTAACCACCACAGGATGACCCTTCTGGACCCAGCTGGACCTACCAGGTCTCCCTGATAGGTTTCACATTCCAGTCAGAACACAGAGGCCTCCTGGAGTCTCCTCCAGTGGCCAGGTTCTGGGTCCTCTGTAGCAAAGACCACCTACATGGAGGCCAGCCCAATGACCAGGGCTGGAGTTACGAGGCCCACTCAGCTACAGCCAGTTCTGGGATAATGGGAGTAAGAGTGCCTCTGGGGGCAGATATGTCTCCTCAGAATACCCAGAATAACTTTGGAGCTCCAAACAGCTTAAGGAAGCCCCCAGAGAGGGCAGATACTCAAAGGTGTTCCTGGTTGGGGCCGTACCGGATGTAAGCCATCTGAAGAAAGCATAGACCTGGGTGGGTGCCCAGGTTAGCCACAACTCCTAGGCACCAATCCGCCAGGACACAGCGTCAGTTGTCACCTCTATGATAGGAGTCTCAGAGGCATCTAAAAGCCCCACCTCACCCCACCCTATGCCACAGGCCTCCAGCTCGGACCCCAGCCCTGTCTATCTCCAAACCCCAGAAAGAAGATAAGCCCTCCCTTGTCCTAAAGTAGCTTGCCAGGCAGAGAGACACCCAGCGAAGAACAACAGACCAGAAGCCAGCACGTGCAAGGTTAGAAGCCAGTATCACCTGATTTCGGAGCAGGTTAGTTTGAGCTACAAGATGAGCCTGTAGTTTGCCTTGGCACCACTGGGGGGCGGCTTTCTCAAGCAGCGAGACAGGCTGGGGGCAGGGAGGAAGGGAAGGAGAGGTCAAGGCAAAGGAGAATGGAGAGACAGGAGAGAGGTGGGAGGAAAAAAAAACAGAGACAGATAATTAAACACCAAGCCCACAACCCCACATAGAGACAGACAAGCCAGCCCCTATCCAGAGGCCAGCCCGAAGCAGTTACTGCTTCTCCCCTTACCAATTCCCAAGGCTGCGAAAATAAGGGGAACCCCACCCAAGTGGGCATGGAAAGGGGGGTTGAACTGTAACTGCAAAACAACTATGTGGGAGGAGCTCAGCACATGGGGCTTTGCCACCCACCCACTCACCACTATGTGACCACCCCTGTGACCAGCCCAAAGGCTTGTTCCAGCAACACAGGGTCATATCAGATCCCATGACAGAATTCCATTCGGTGCATTAAGCAGGGTAGCGCCACGGCAGGGAAACCTAAGCCAGGTTTATTCTCATTCTGGAAAATTGCCTCAGAGCAGGGCTAAGGGGCAGAAAGAGGCCAGCAACAGTCCCCACCCACCTGCCTAGGCACCCGAAGGATCTTCGTCTATCTGGCACTGGGCTCAGCCCGTACCCACCCACAACTGGGAACCTTGGACTAACCTCTCTCTGATTCCCTGCCCCAGCCCTTACCTTGGCAATTTTGGCTTCATCTTTCTTTTTGGCAGTTTGAAGAGACTCATAGTGGTGCCGGGCACTGTCATAGTCCACCAGCTTCCGCCCCCGCTTGGCAATGCGTGACTAGGGAGCAGAGAGAGGAGGATTCAATGGGGCCTGATGCCAACATGCCCAGGCTGGGCCCAGAAAAAGTAGGCAAGGTAAACGCAGCAGGCCTGAAGTAGACCCCAATCTGGCCATAGAGCCTTCTGCAGGCAGAAAGCTCACTCTGCAGGGCAACCAGTCCTCTCTACTTCACCCACTTTCCTGGCAACAGAAAGTCATCCATCAGAACCACTTAGCCAATGTCATGTGAGCCAAATCTCTTCTTAAACCAGGCGGGGGGATCCTTAGAGACACTTCACAGGCCCCAGATCTTCTCCTGAACCACTCCATCAGTGGCTTCATACATCTGCACTGGAGCACAGAAGGGAGACGGGCCCCCCAGCCCTCCCAGGTGCCTCAGACTCCTGAGCCTCTATGGATACAGCTCCTAGGGGTTTGGTAGCATTGGTGGAGACTTTAGCATACAAGGCTCCAAGCATGTATTCAGTTCCAACAGAAGCAACTGGGTTTCTGAACATTCAATAAGATAAACACACACAGAGTTAACAGGCAACACATCCCCTACCAAATACACAATGTAAGGCCTTACATACATCCTCTCACATCTAAGGTCCTGGCTGAGGTTATGTAAGTGGTCACCATTACTGGGGAAAGGGATGCTCTGGGTAGCCATTCTGCCTGCAAGTTGTACAGGGATGTACCTTTGTAAGTTGTCACTCATGCTAAGATAAGCATAACGCCAAGAAACTCAACTAGACTTGGGTGAAATCATTTCTTTGGTGTATCATCAATGCCCTATATCTCCCCCAGGAAGTCACGCAAGCCAGCTGGTGGCTGGTCACAGAGAGATCAATACTGAAGAGACCAACTGCCAGGTTAAACAGATACCTGACCACAGGGCAGTCACCGCCCACCTGAGCCAGTCCTGCATTACAGGCTTCCCAGACTCCAGCTCCTTCCACAAGTTCCAAGCCACCAAAGCAAGACAGTGGGCCAAGAGGTCTCTTACCTTGATGTCAGGGAATTGGCCCAGGTAGGTGTCCATGGTCAGTAGAGCCTGATCCACCAGCTTCTGGTGGTAGTCCATCCATAGTAGGTCATTGTTCTGAAAACACAGGGACAGGAGTGCTTCAGAGAGCTAAGCCACTGAGTCCCCAGCTCATGTCCCTGAGCCCATCCCCTCAAAGCTCTGTGAATTCTCACAGCCTTGGTTTCCTGAGGTTGCAGTGTCCCTAGGATGACAGAAAGTGTCAAATACATTCAAGACTGGCAGAGTCAGCCATAATCCACTTTCGCAAACTCCAGTGTGAAGAATACCAAAGGCACAGCCTGCAGAAAAGGAAGGCAGCTTGGCCAAGGCTAGGTGACAAATGAGTCCCGGAGAATCTGGTGCAAGCTTGCACCAGAGGGTGAGACATCTTGGAAAAGGAGCTGAGGCCAAAGGGTCCCTGGGGGAAGAACCAAGGCCACACTCCCAAGCTTACCTCTACAATCTTGTTTGCTTCATCTCTGCCAGGCCACTCGGGCTCATACACCTCCTGGAGACACTCACTCAGCTTCTTGGAGGCTTCGTGCATGGCTGTGGGGTAGGGAGAAGGTACATGGACTCCCACATGTCATCCCCCATCCGGACATCAGAACCACAAAAGTGGTCCAGCTGCCCCAAATCTCTGCAGCCCCAGCTCCTTGCAGACAGATGTACCCTACCTTTAACAGAAGCCAGGTAGGTCCGGAGATCCTTCTGCAGACGGGTACCCTCTGTCTACCAGAAAAGCCAAGAACTAGGTCAGGATCTGGGGATACAGGTCACCACCCCTATCCTTCCTATTACCCATCTCATGACAAACCAGGCTTCCCTCTTGCCAAGGGCCACCAACCCATGTTCTCTCTGTAAGCTGGAGCCTCAGAGCATAGCAGCTGCGGCCCTCTGGCTATTGTTACTGTCATTGCTACTCCTTTCATTGTCAGCCGCCACTCAGTGCTGTCTCAGGAAGCAACCATCTTGCCTCTTCTCTCTCTGGTGGAGAGGGAAGGAGACATGGCCACAACCACCCACAGGAGACCTAGAAGGTGCAGGACTCTGACCTGAAAATTATCTCTGCCCATACTGGTCCACCTCCAGGAGCATTCAGGGACTGACCACCTTCCTGGCTCACCCCAGCAATCTCCAACCTCTACTGCCCTGTGCCAGCAGGTCCTTCCTCCTCCTCTGGGTTCTGCATTTCTCTTCCTGGTGCCCACAGCCCTGTGTACCACCCTATCAACATCAGTACCACCACTTGACAAGGATGCTGTGAGGTCAGCTAGCCTCTCAACATCACTAACACCACTTGACAAGGATGCTATCACCACTTGACTACAAGGGTGCTAAGAGGTCAGCACTCAACACTTACAAAGCCGGGAGATTCAGGAAGCACCTGTTTAGGCTAGGTGTGTAATTGGTTACAATGTACAGATTTATAAGGTCCCTCCCCAGTGTTATATAAACAGTAACAGTTGCTGGGGAGAGGAGATTCTTCAGCCAGCCACACTGCCTGCGAGTCAGGAAACTCCAGGGATACAGCTTTGGTGAGTCATCACCCACGCTGGGTGGGCTTTTCAGGGCACAGCTGCCTTTGAGTCACCCGTGCTCGCTCCAGTAAACTCACTGGTTCACCCCAGTAGACTCGGGAGGAATCCTTTTACTGTTTTGTCTTCTGTACTCCATCTCACATCTCATGTCACACAGCTGAGGACACCGGCAGTGGCAGTTTAAGAAAAACACGTGAAATGCCACATAATAAAAGAGAGAGAATGAAAGGAACAAAACCCCTCTCTGGCACACTTTCAGTGCCCCTAGAGGACAGCTGTACGCTGAGAAGCATCAGGGATTCATCTGGGAACCCTGTCAGACACCCACACCCACAGATGCACAAGCCGAGGACACAGAATCTGCACAGGACCCACGAGTCCTCCTGTGCACTGTGCCCATCTCTACACCACTCATAATGCGAAAGAGATACAAATAGAGCACTTCATTGCTTTTGCTTGTACAATCTTGTTTGTTGTTATTGTTGTTTGGATTGTTCTAGAAATATCTTTGCTCTGCAGTTAGTGAAATCCACAGATCAGCAACACGCAGATGACGGAGGCGGACCACCTGGCATGTAACCTGGACAGATGTAAGCCTGAACACCAAAGTTCAAGGCTCCCTGAGTACAAATGAAATGAGGAAACAAAAGCCTGGCCAAGACGTGTTCTGAGACGGGATCCAGAGCTTGCCGGACAGGAGGAATCCCAGTTCTCCCAAGCTTTCCCACGTTAACACCTTCAATGCTTCGCTGTTATAGATGAGGATTAAAGTATGCTTGCGAGGTGACGCTATACTGTCTCCTGACGCCACAGAACCTTCCAGACCCAGCTTCTCTTCCTGTTCAGCATCCCTAATCCCAGCCACACCTTTAGCCCCCTTCCTATCTCTTGCTAACACTTGCCCCTACTGTACCCAAGCATGAGGTCCCCCTTGGGTTGGCTATGCATTTACTGAATTTACCCAAGCTGCCGGCTGTACCAAGGCCCCCTCTGCCTTCCAGACACTGAGCAAGGGGTTACCCAGAACAGCCACCCCTAAACAGGACAGCTGGGTTACAGCTCTCTAGAACTTCTTGATTTCTAGTCACAATGCCATTAGAGTCCAGCTGGGGAAGAATATTCTGGGCCCACAAGTGTTAGTAAGAAGCTGACACAGCCAGAGGAAGCCAAGCCCAGCCAGCCTCCATACACCCCTGCTGGGCCTTCCTCCGTTCAGTCCCACCCAAAGCCTACAGACAGAGGTTCCCAACTCCATTGGTTTTCAGGGGTATTGGGCTTCAGCCCCAATCCTTGCTGCTAGCACTCAGTGCCAGAGACAGGTTTTCACATCACAGTGAGCCCCAGGGTCCAGCAGTCCAGAATCAGAACGGCTCTACAAGTGGGAGCTCAGCCTGGAAGCCTATGACGGCTTCTTGGAATAAAGTAATGCTCACAAGGTATGTTATGGAGTCAACCACAAGGCGGCTCCCATATGAGCCAAACCTAAGGCAGTTCCTGTACATTACTAACCAGCCCTAAGCTGTGAGCCCCAGAAGCCCAGAGCTAACACCCACTGGAACAATACGAAAAACCAGAACTCTGGGGGCGGCCCCAAGATTGTGCTGCTGTGCTCCCAAGACATGGCGTCTCAAGCCTCTGCACAGATCCCCACTGGCAAAGGGACTCTGAGAGTGGCCTCCCTGTGACTTTGACTCCAGCAACCATTGCATTTCCTGCACCTTTGCTGCACTGGTCGGTGCTGACCATTGCTCTCAAAGACCATTGGGAACTTCCAACAGCACCATCCTCCCAGCCTGCCACAGCTGAAGGACCCAGAAGCATGGTCAAGCCTGCTCCCCAAGTGCCTTTACTAGAGAGGATTCCCCAGTGGAACTGTCTGCCCAACTGTCTGCCACTTGGTGTGAGGCATCTGTTTGCATGAGACTACCATAATCTTTGTATAGCATGGCATTGTAAGAAATGTTTGTGAGGATAAACTGAGCATATTCGAAAAGCAGACCTCATTCCTAATTGCCAAGCACCTCACAGCCTACAGGCTCTGCTTAGTACAGTCAGTCACTCAGGACAGCTGGGTCCAAAGAGAGTCATTCACCTAGGTCACCTTGAGAGGAAGTAACAGCAGGCAACCTCTGCCTCCTCTAGAGGTGACAAGAAGGAGTAAGGAGAGCTACTGCCCTGAAGACCAAACACACTGTCAGCCTTACAGTAACCACCCAAGAGTTGAGCTTATTATGCTGCGGGTGCCAGCCAGAGGCACAGGAGAAACTGTAGCTCTGACTTCCCACACCCCAGCTCTGATCCCAAGTCTGTAGGCTGGCAAAGAACCAAGCTCACTGCAGCTCCTGGATTCTCTCCCTCAAAAATAGACAACAGCCCCCACACCCTTTGCAATCCACTCCTCACCCCAACCCCTTGCCGAGTCATCCCTCACACACCAGGCCATTCCAGACCTGTATAACCTCCAAGGGAGCCACTGAGATGCAGAGGAGGCGGCAAAACCGCACTCTCCACACTACCCCTAACCCTAAGCAGTCAGAAGCCACACCAGCCCAGGACAACCTGAGCCCCAGTTCAGGTGAACCTCCATGATTATCTTTAGTCTCTGGGCCTGGCCCCTCGGTACCCTCCCAGGAGTACCAAGAGAGGGCTTGCCCAGGGACAGACACCAAGCAAGAGTGACCCGAGTGACCCTGATGAGGCTGTAAAGTAGGCATTGAAGATTAGCATCGACAGAAGTCAACCAGCAAAAAGAAACCCTTTCTAGCTACGGCTGACCTGTAACAGAGCATGCGTAGAAAAAGCGCATCACGTATAGCCATACGCATCTGCCCAGCACAAGTGTCACTGAACATCTAGCTCTTCCCAGCTCCCTTATCCACATCCTCACTCAGAGGAGTTCTCTGTTACTGTCCATGTGCTAATGGTGCAATTCCTTGTTCTGGAACATAACTTAGAAACCCCAAACCCATGCCTATAAACACTGTGGGAAGCATAGGAAGAGCTGCTCTCTTGGGCCAGGCCATAGGGACCCCAGCTCCCACTCTGTGCTCCACCCCCACCACCCCAGCCTACTTTAAAGAGGCCCACAATAAGTGCACAGGTAATGGCAGTCTCCAAAAGGGTTTCAGGGCCTGAAGGAAATACTAATTAGGGGACACACCCTGCCTTACGCTAGACAGAATCAGAGACCAGGGCTTCTGACTTCTTATTCATGCTTAGGTTTTCCAGATGAAAAAATAAGGCTCCAGATGTCCCCTATCAGGGATCCTACTCAAGCCTTGAAACACCTCCCATTCCTGGCCCAAGGGACAAGTAGCCATGGTGGCTCCCCTTCCTGCCCTCGAGAACCTCTTGGGTTAGACATCTCTGGTAAACTAGGGTAACATATCCTTAAGCCCTCTCCTCACATGGTCTTCTCTTCCTGCTGCTTCCCAACCTTTTCCCAGAATGCTCCTTGGTCTCTCCCAGCATGCTTCAGCCCTCTCCCAGCACACTCCAGCTCTTTCCCATCAATGCTATCACACCCATATCCCAGGCCCAGGCCAACGAGACCCTCCTGGGTTCCAGTGCAGCTGCAGAGGCTTTGATGGGCACCTCTAAAGCTATCAAAGACCTCAGTTATAGACAGTGTACCATGAGGTTGGAGTCTACCAGTTTGGGGCCAACTCTGCTCCGTTTCCAGCAGAGACCTAAGCTCACCTCCCATATCCTGCCCCATCCTTGTGGCCTCAGATTCTCACGGAACTGTCCTGAAGATGCGATAGGCCATGACTCAGCTCAGCCTTCCTCCTGCTACCTTGCCCTTTCCCCACTCCCAGTCATGGATGGTGTAGGTATCTCCATTTGGGATGTTCAAGGTGTTCCCTTTAGTAGGGAAGTCCTCCCTTGTATCTAATTATTGCCTCCAGGCTGCCTACTTAATTAAGCCTGGAATGTGTCCTTGTAAGGATGCCCTCGAAGTGCGTCCAGGCTTTGGAACCAAACAAATGGCATCTGAATCTACCTCCAAAGCTGGATGGCCTGGGGTAACTGGCCCTACTTCTCTGAGGATCAATGCTTGATATAGGAAAGGGGAACGCTTAGACAGCGGCTCTCCAGTGTCGTCTGGAGATACACGCAGATATCTACAAAGGACCAGCTGGAACCTGCCATACAGCTGGGCTCTCATCATGTCCAGATGATGCCTAAGTCAAATCCAGCCTGCTTGGACCCCCACATGAAATGCCACAGATGCCCCTCTCCTAGCAAGAAGTTCCTCTAGCTCCCACTGGCCTTGACGGTCTGGCCACAGTGCCCGGCTCTTTCGGCCTCCCTCTTCCCTGCTTCTCACTGTAAGTTTTCCCAAAATCCTGGCCTCTTCTCTCTCATGGTCTCAGCCAGGACCAGGGCAACCCGCTCCAGGAAGTCCTTCACGAACTCACCAACCCACACCATTCCCCGTTCTGGGCTTTCCTACTCCACAGGTATGGTCCTCACCATCCCCTACCTGGCAGCCGCTGCTCCACCTCCAGAAACACTCACCAGCTGCTTATTGAAATTCTGGACGCACTGTTCAAACTGCTCATCCTTAGTCTCATCCGCCTTTCCCAGTTTCTGCAGGACCTGCCGGCACAGAGAGAAGGGAGGGTCATCAGCTTGAGAAGCACGGCGGCTGGAACAAGGATGCTCAGTCACCGAAGGATGAGGCACTGGGGCCATGAGGGCTGTTGGTGTGCAATGATCAGAGTGTTATCTTAACAAGGCAGTGTGGGCAGGTAAGAGCCCATGGAAGGTAACCAGGTCAAGAGGGCTTTTTCTTCGTGGATAAATAACGGATGTCATTATTAATGGATTAGGTCAGCTACTCAGAGTGGTTTAGTTGTGTGGGCTCCTCAATATTCACACATGATTGGCTCCAGGACTCTGTCCCAATACCAGATTCCATGGGTGCTCATTCCCTGTATAAAACTGTGTAGTATTACATAGTAGCGCACACATCCTCCCTAAATATATCAGTGTGGATAAGCACCTCTCCTAGAACTGTCTTCCAAAGGCCCATGTGTTAACTTGGTCTCAAGCATATGGTTCCACTGGGATATGGTAGAACCATTAGGTGGAGTTTAGTGGGAGAGAGTTCAGTCATTAAGAACATGTCCCTAGGGGGCTGGAGAGATGGCTCAGCAGTTAAGAGCACTGCCTGCTCTTTCAAAGGTNTCTGGCCTGCAGGCATACACGTAGACAGAATATTGTATACATAATAAATAAATAGTGAAATACGTAGCAAATATAAGAGATGAGCACTTTAAAGAGAGAGAGAGAGAGAGAGAGAGAGAGAGAGAGAGAGAGAACATGTCCCTAGAGGGCTGACTAGGACTCTGCCCCTGTTCTTCCTTTTGCTTTCTGGTTGCTACAAGAGAAACTTTTTCATCCATGTGTTCTCCCCATATATGACATACAGGCTTGCCCTGGGCCTAAAAGCAATGAGTCAAACCCACTGAGGATTTTAACTGCTAAACCTCTAACATGCGCGCCAAGCAGGCCTGTCCTCTTTTGTGCTGTTTGTTTGCCTCTTTTTAATTGAAAAACAATTTTTTCATATAATATATTCTGATCAGATTTTCCCCTCCCCCAACTCCTCCAAGAACCTCCCACCTCCCTACCCATCGAGTTTAACACTTTCTTTTTCTCTCCTTCAAAAACAAACACACACATACACACACAAATCAGGTATCTAAATATGCAAGCAAAGACCAATAAGATACCCACAAACTAAACAATATGGGACAAAAAGTATACAAGACCATAGAGTTTGCTTGCTGGTCTACTGCTGGGCATGGGGTCTATCCCAAAGTGTGGTTAACATTCCCAGTGAGACTCCACTGAAGATGGGTATCAATTGCAGACTGCTTATTGTTAGGAGTGGCAGCCCTTGTCCACATCCCGTTCTCAGCGCTTGGCGTGCTGCCGCAGTTTCTAAGGGCTCCTGTGCACATCAGTCCTGCTGTGTCTGGAGGACACAGTTTTCATGGAGTCGTCTCTGGTTCTCACAATCTTTTGCCTCCTCCTCCTCCCCATAGATCCCTGATCCCTGAGGGGAGATCCTGATGAAGACATCTGATGCAGGACTGAGTGCTTCAGCATCTCTCACTCTCTGCACACTGTCCCGCTGTGGGTCTCTGATTTAGTTCCGTCTCTGATGATGACTGAACAAAGAACAGATCTATGGGTGGGGCAGAAGGCCATAAGTAGTCATTTTTTCACTACTTTCCTTTAGTAAAACAGTAATACTTGGTTTTATCTTAGGTCCATCGTCTATACAGTTTCAGATTCTTGGCTACCTGAGTGGTGCCAGACATGGGTTCTATGTCACTGAGTGGAGCTAAAGTCTAATCAGAGAGTGGTTGGTTACTCACTCACACAATGTTTGTAGCATTACTGTACCAGCCTATCTCACAGGCAGGTCACCATAGTAGGTCACATGGTTTATAGCTGGGTTGATGATTACCTTTCTCCATTAGTAGTGTGCCGAGTACCTTCCATTACCATGAACACTAGGCAGTGGAGGTGAAGGCTCGTTTGGTACCACTTCGATTTCTGTGTTCAACGAGATAGAAAGTGCCGTCTTCAGCAACAGCACCTTACCATCAGTTTCTGACCATGATGGATAATCTTTATATGTGTTCTTAGATTCTGTTTGCAAGTATTTTATTGTGAAATTTTGCATCTATGTTCATAAGAGAAATTTGCTGGTACTTTCTCTTCTTTTCTTTGTTGGGTCTTTGGTTTAGGTATTAGTATAACGGTATCCTCATAAAAAGAATTAGGCAATGTCCCTTCTGTTTCTATTTTGTGGAATAATTCGAGGAGTGGTGATGTTAATTCTTCTTGGAAGGTCTGATAGAATTCTATGCTGAGTCCACTTTTGCCCTGGACGTTTTTGGTTGGAGAGACTTTCAATTACAGTTTCTCTTTCACTGGGAGCTGTGAGTATTTATCAGATCTTAGTTTAACTTTGGTGAGTTGTATACAAAGAAATGTATCCATTTCTTTTAGGTTTTCCAGATTTTTAAAGTGTGTCCTTATGATTCTCTTGATTTCTTTGGTGTCAGTTTTTATGCCCATTTTGTCTCTAATTGTGTTAATTTGGATCTCCTCTCTCCATATTTCAGTTATCTTGGCTAATAGTTTAGCAATTTTATTGATTTTTCTCAAAGAACCAACTCTTCGTTTTATTGATTCTTTGTATTGATTTTGTTTGTTTCTATTTTATTGATTCCAGCCCTGAATTTGATTATTTCTTGTCATCTACTCCTTTTGGGTGTAAGGTCTTCTTGTTGTTCTAGATCTCTCCGGTGTACTATTAATTTGTTAATATGGGATCTGTCCCATTTTTTTAATGTAGGTATTTAATGCTATGAACTTGTCTCTTGTCTACAAATAACTTGAACTTGTCTATGAACAGTCTTCACTGTGTCCTATAAGTTTGGTTATTTTGTGTTTTCATTTTCATTCAATTCTAAAAAGCTTTTAACATTTCCTCCTTAATTTCTTTCTTGACTCATGTTTCATTTAGTAGAGAATTCTTTAGTTTCCATGAGTTTGTAAGCTTTTTGTGGTTGTTGATATCTAGCTTTAATCCGTGGTGGTCAGATAGGATGCAGGGTGTTATTTCAGTTGTCTTGTATCTGTTGAGACTTGTTTTATGTCCAAGTATGTGATCAGTTTTGGAGAAAGTTCCATGAGGTGCAGAGAAGGGATTTTGTGTGTGGCATGCTTGGCTTAAATGTTCTATAAATATCTATTAGATTCATTTTGTTCATAACATCTGTTGGCTCCAGTATTTCTCTGTTTAATTTCTGTCTGGATGACCTGCCCATTGGTGAGGGTGGGGTACTGAAGGCACCCACTATCACTGTGTGAGGGTTGATACATGGTTTTAGCTGTAGGAGTGTTTTTAATGAGCTTGCATGTCCGTGTGTTTGATGTATAAATAAATGTTTAGGATTGCAATATCCTCTTGGTTGATTTTTCATTTGATGAACACTTAGTGTCCTTCCCTGCCTCCTCTGATTAGTTTTGGTTTGAAATCTGATTTGTCAGATATGAAAATGACGACACCTGTTTGCTTCTTAGGTTCATTTGCTTGGAATAACTTTTCCCATCCTTTTCCCCTGAGGTGATGGTGAGGTGTGTTCCTTTGATGCAGAAGAAAGACAAATTTTGCCCTCTAATCCAATATGTTAGTCTGTATCTTAATGGGCAGTTTAGATAATTAATGTTGCGAGTTACCAATCAAAAACATTTACTGATTTTGTTATTTTATTGTTCTGGTGTGGGTTTTTTTCTCTCTTTTAATGTGCTCTTCTGGTATTATTTATTCCTTGGGTCTTCTCGGGCGTGGTTAGCCTCTTCAGAGTGAATTTTTCCTTCTAAAGATATCTGCAGAGCTGGATTAGTAGATAGAAACTGTTTAAATTTGTTTTATCGTGGAATGTCTTTCTTTGTCCATCAGTTATGATCAATAGCTTTGGTGACTACAGTACTCTGGGCTAGCATCTGTGGTCTCTCAGACTGTAGAACATTGGCCCTTCTGGCTTTCAGAGTCTCCATTGAGAAGTCAGGTGTTAGTCTACTGGGCCTGCCTTCATATGTAATTTTGTCTTTTCCACTTGCAGCTTTTGATATCTTTTTGTGTTCTGCATGTTTAAGATTTTGACTATTATGTGCTCTAAGGATTTCTCTTCTGGTCTTTTCTATTTGGTGAACTCTATGCTTCTGACACCTTGACAAGCATCTGCCTTCTCTAGGTTGGGGAAATTTTCTTTTATAATGTTTTTTGTCTTTGGCCTGGGTTTCTCCTTCCTCTATTTCTCTTACTCTTAGATTTGATCTTTTTATAGTGTCCCAGATTTCCTGGATGTTTTGTACCTGAATCTTTTAACATTCAACATTTTCTTTGACTGAGGTATTCATTTCTTCTACCTGGTCTTCAATGCCTGAGGTTTTGTCTTCCATCTCTTATAGTCTGTTGGTGAGGCCTGCCTCTGAGGTTTTTGTTTGACATTCTAAAATTTCCATTTCCTGTTTTGTTTCTGTTTCGATTTTCTTTAGTGAGTGTATTTCTACTTTCATGTCTTCAACTGTTTTCATTATTTCATTCAATTCATTACTTCTTTGTGTTCTCATGATCTTCATTAAGGGATTTATTCATATCCTCTTTAAGGTCCTTGGACACATTCATAATTGCTATTCTGAAGTCCCTGTCTTGTGCATCAACTGATTTGCATTTCTCACAACCTACTCCAATAGAGTTGTGGGGTCCTGGTGCAGGCATTTGTCTTGGCTGTTCATCTTTGTGTTTCTCTACTGGGGTCTAGACATCTGGAGTCATGATGATCTGGGTGTTTCTGGTGATCATATCATAGTCTTGGCTTCATTGCATGGCTGTTTTGTTCTTTGGTATCTGTTGCCCTCTCTGGATCTTAGATAAATGCGGTGGCTATGGGGGTCCTGGTAGAGCGTGCTTCTGCAGGTCAGTGGGGTGACAGAAAGGAATGTGGACAGGCTAGGAGGAAAGGCTGAGAGGGGCTGTGTGAAAGACTTAGGAAGACAGGGTCCAAACTTAGGAAGAGGTAGGGTCCCAGGGAGTAGAGTGGGTGGGAGAAGGGGCTCCTGCAAGTAAAGCTGTAGGAGGACAGAGAGTAGGGCTGGAGAGACAGAGACTCCAGTAAATGGAGTGGGGGGATTCTGGGTCTGCACCAAGAGACAGAGACTCCAGTGAGTGGAGTGGGGGGATTCTGGGTCTGCACCAAGAGACAGAGACTCCAGTGGATGGAGGGGGGGATTCTGGGTCTGCACCAAGAGACAGAGACTCCAGTGAATGGAGTGGGGGGATTCTGGGTCTGCACCAAGAGACAGAGTCTCCAGTGAATGGAGTGGGGGGGCTTCTGCAAGCGGGGTCCTATGGAAAGGACTCAGGTTAGGTCTGGACAGAGCATAACAGGAAACCAGAAGGGTAGTGAGAATCGCTACCCAAGTGCTCAGTGTGGCCACTGTGGGTCCCTGGTAGCACTAGGGGTGTTTCTGGGGACACAAGGGAATGTAGATGGGCTAGATATGGGGGCTGAGAGGGTCCAGAAAAAGGAACTAACCAGAGGTAGAATCCCCAGTGAATGGAGGTAGAGTGGGAGGAGGGGCACCGGCAAGCAGCCTTGTCTAAAGTATTTGTTACAGAAACAGCAAACTGACTGAAATGTTTTCCTGGCTCCTCCTTCCTCCCTCCCTCCCTTCCTTCCTTCCTTCCTTCTTTTCTTCCTTCATGTATGGTATATGCCCTTTATGTCCTTGTTCACAAGGATGTGTGCAAATGTGTGCACGTGCATGCAAGGGTCAAAAGTCAGTATCAGGTGTCAGTCAGTCTCACCTTATTTTTGAGACTGAAACTGAAGTTATCACTTTGACTAAACTGGCTGGCCAATGAGTTCCAAGGCTCTGCCTATCTCTGCTCCTTCAGCTCTGGGATTACAGACATGCACTACCATATCCAGCTTTTCCGAGGGTGCTGAGGATCTGAACTCAGGTCCTCAGGTTTATACAGCATCCACTCCACCAACAGAGGCATCACCCTGGCCCCAAAACATTTTCTTTGTACATTACACTGCCTGTGTCATATCAGCAAAGAGTCGATGAAAACGGTAAGATGGAGGCACTCAGGGCTCCTTACCTTCTATCCAAAGTTCTACCAACAGCCAAGAAAGGGAATCTCAGATAGGCTGTCATGACATCACCGAGGAGAAAGCTTCAGAGACAGCAGAAGACTAGATGCCCCTCCCTACTGATCTCACTGAGCTTCTGGGAGCCCCACCCACTCAAAGTGGACTGAGCAGGAAAGGGGCCAGAGTGTGCTCAGATACTCAATGACACGAATGCCTGCACCAAGGCTCATGACACTGCAGGGAGGCCCAGGGTAGGAACAGAACAGACCACCACAGACCAGAGAGGGTAGGAAGGGCTGCTGGGCCTGCCTGAAGTCACTTAGAATCAGCTTCCTATCTGAGTAAACTATTAGAGGTGACGTGGGCATAGGCACTGTTTCTTCCTCCATAGCCAAGCAGGCAACACTGGACCCAACCATACTGTCTCTTACAGTCTTCCACCTACCCACATATTTACACAACACACACACACACACACGTGCACAAACACACGCACTCACGCACGCTCACACATGCCCATAATGGTCCACTCCCAATTGGAAGTCTCCAAAGTGGCCTGCCTCTGGTGGCCTCTGGCTTTCCCCATCAGTGCTGGGGAGATGAGGTGTAGGACAGAGGTATGGAATTAGGAGGCAGGAGAGGTAAACCCAAGATTAGGAGAGAAGTTAGGTCAAAGGGTTGAGAGGACACCTTGAGCAGAGGGCCTGCCCGACAGGGCTCCCCACTTTCTCCATGGGCCTTGCTCTCTCCAACCCCAGAGCTCTCCAGGATGAAAAGGGGAGAGAAACGAGACAAAGGGGGAGACAGTCCAGTGATCACGGAGCCCAGATGCATCTGCCTCACACCAGAACAAAGGGGTATCAGGACACCCCTTTGACGTCCCTGAGATAGGCTGCGCTGCCTGGAAAGGACACTTGGCCTACTTGGGGCCTCAGAGAGGCCCTTCCCACCCCACTGGCCCCTGTGGGCCTTCACTATCCCAGGAGCCACAGTCCCAATCCCTCATGTCAGCTTCTTGGCAAGCTGCACTCAAAAAAAAAAGCACATCAACCATGGACTAAAATACCTCAACTATGAACAAATCTTTTCATTTCCCTTTTTTTTTTGAGACAGGGATTCTCTGTAGCTTTGGAGCCTGTCGGGAAACTAGCTCTTGTAGACCAGGCTGGCCTCGAACTCACAGAGATATGCCTGCCTCTGCCTCCTGAGTGCTGGAATTAAAGGTATGCACCATCACGCCTGGCTAAATCTTTCCTTTTTTAAAAACTGGCTGTCTCCTGTATTTGTTATAGTAACAGCAAGCCGACTAGAATATTTTCTTTCTCAATTATCCCATCTATGTTATGCCCTACATCGCTGCTAAAGCCACACAGGTGACTCAGATGTGTGAGCGAGGGGGTGGGGCAGAAAAGACAAGACTCGTGGGGGGCGGTGGCAGCTCACATAGAGAAGAGACAAGGGATGAGTATATTATAGGGGAGCAGGATATCTACTGGCTCCAGGTCACTAGAAGTTATAGGATGGGAAGAGAGATAAGAAGGGTAGAAGTGACCAACAACTTTGTAAACTTTCACCTCTGCAGTGGTAAGAGACAATGCAGCAATTATGGTGTAGTCAAGGATCAGGGAAACAGCCCCTTCACGTCCCACCTCACCCAAGTACCCCACTGCAGAGATCTGAGTCAATGAGACCTTGTGGCTATTGGGTGCATCAAGTTCAGGGCCAGCAAGCGATATGCAGTGGTATATAGCTTTGGATACACACTAACACAAAATGATGGAACATCAAATTCTTCTTGTATTGTTTCTATATATAATCTGACTGCATGGCTGCTTTTTGAGCATAAACTCAGTAGGGACTCACAGCAGGAGGGAAGACAAACTACCACAGCAGATTCCTATCTATACCATCCACACTGGGCACCCCGTCCCATCCCGGCCACTGAGGGAGGCCCTCCTGACCAGTTTTAGTGCCCAATCAGCTCCCTAACATGAATGTTGTTCAGCCACGCCATTCTGGGGCCAGGAGCAAAAGATACTTTTGGTCTAACAGTGCTTTCACCAAGAGACATATGTTTACACACATGCACACACATGCACGCACTCACATGCACACACATGCACGCACACACATGCACGCACACTCACATGCACACACATGCACGCACACTCATATGCACACACATGCACGCACACTCACAGAGCCCATTCATCCCTTTCACTGGCGTCTCCTGTGCTGAGCTCACAGACACAGGGCAGTGGTCCTCAGTATTTACAGCAACCTGAACTAGAAGAGGAGGAGCACGAGAGATTAAGCTGAGCTGTGAAGGATGGGAAGGGAGGAGTAACAGTGGCCTCAGTGGCACCCAGGTATCCAGAGTTCTATACCCAACAGGAGAAGCAGGAGACTAGAGCAGAGAAGAAGCTTCCAGAAGCATCAGACAGACGTGTGAGAGGCTGGGGAAATGGCTCAGTGGCTAAACCGCTGGCCCTGCAAGTCCTCAGGACCTGACTTACACCATGTCTGGATGCCAAACTAGCCCAGGAACTTCCAGAAACCTTCCAGTCACCACCTCTGCTCTAGCCATAGCGTGCTGGCATCGCAGATGCGGGCTGTGCATGGTTCCCAGTGATCTGAGCTCAGGTCACCACCACACTCGAGTTAGCAAGCGCTTAGCCACTTCACCACGGCTGCACCTCCCAGCCCTCTCTTTCCTCTCTGTAATGAGCTGTCTATCTCTACCACTACCTAGGGGTTCCTGGTTCAACTCCTTATTGTAGGACACGCCTGGGAATCCTGGTAGGTGTCACCTAGATTCTAATTCACACCTTTAAGAAAAGGGAGCCCCAGACCTTGGTACCACCGACAACAGCACACACTCATAAAGAACAAAGAGGAGCCTTTCATGTGGAACAAAGGCTAAGGCTCACACTGGCCACACCTCCATGTGTATATGCTTGCCAGGAGGTCACTCAGCAGGCTCAGAGCCAGCAGTCCAGGAAACCTTATCGGTGCCACTCAATGTGACCTCCTATCAGAGCTTCCTTTCCTCACATCCTCAGCTCTTGACCAGATGTGAGCAGAGCTGGAGTATCTGTCAGCGGCTGCCTGCACACCTCAACAGATGGCTCCAGACCTCCTTCTGCAACACCCAGCTGCGGAGCCCCTATGCAGCGGACAAATGAGACAGCCACTTCCCCTAGGAAGGCTGAGATGAGGTGTCGGGCATAGGTCAGTGCCTGTTGGAGCCACCTGTGCCTCTGGGAAGGGAGGAAGTCCTCCCTAAGCCCCCCAACACCCAATGCGGCCTTCCTCGTGACCTAGAGTAAGTACAGAGTTCTGGGCTCAGCCATGCCCCAGTGTGTAAGGCATCCTGCCAAACTCTTCAACACACACACACACACACACATATACACACACACTCAAACACACGCAAGACCCCTACAAAAGTCCTATGGCCCCATGCCAATGCATGACCACCATCCCAGAGGGAAGGAAGGCTAAGCCCCCAGGGAAGGCTTCTTTGAACTCGGGTCAGATCATTTCCGATCTCCCACACTGGGAAGCCTGGTGAGTGGAGACAGAGCACACACACACACACAAACACACACACACACACACACACACACACACACGTGCACAGAATAGGTAGGAATAAGCATGTTCCAGAACCCCGGGCCAAATCCAGAAGCCCAGGAGGAAAAATGAAGGGAAGCTGGGAAGCCCAGGCCAGGCAGAAAAACTGAAGCTCTCTGCAGTCCTGCCGGCTACGGGAAGCAGACACTGGACCCCACCCACTACTCACCCGGTTTTGCTAGCACCCTAATACACAGGCAGGCCTACACACAGGCACAAGAGCATGTGCTCTTACACCTCCCCTCCCAGGACCCCACCACTCCAACGCCGAGACCCTCAAAAAGCCACCAGGCCTTCACCTTCCTCATCATCTCCTCCGGGCGTATCTGAGCTGTAGCCGCGGCAAGAAAGTGTCTCCGAGTGAAGCTTCACCCCGTCAGGAGGGCGTCTCCCCATCCTCCCCACTGAACTTCTTCTTCCCAGCGTAGGCTGTGGTTGGGGACCGCAGAGACAGGATGCACACTCTAACGCCCTCGCCCTCAGAAACTCACACTGGGGCTGACAGGAAGGCAGCAAAGGCCCTGTGAGAAACCAGACAGGTTTCCCCTGTAGAGGCAAAAATGAGGAAGGGACCCCAGAATCAGGTCAAAGGTCTCTCCATCTGTCCAAGTACCCCTGAGTTTTAGACTGATTCCCTGATATTCTGGGGTAGTCTCCTGTCGGTCCTTCCTCATCTCTGCACCCCTTGAGCATTACACACACCTGCACATGTGTGCATGCGCACACATACATGTGCGCACACGCAGGCACACGCGCGCACACACACAGAAGACAGAGCTGGGCTCAGTCAAGCTAAGAGCTTTGGTTCAGAACACAGGGGCTGCTTTCCCCTGTGTTCCTCTGCCCCATACTCAAAAAGGCTGATCAGAAGAGAGGGTCGAAGCCCATGCTCCACGCCAGCCTCCATAGCTCCCTCTCAAATTCTCATTTTGAAAGAATAGACCTAAAACCCGACGGTGGTAGCACACACTTTTAATCCCAGCACTGGAGAGGCAGAGGCAGGTGATACTCTGTGAGTTTGAGGCCAGCTTGGTCTACAGAGCGAGTTTCAGGACAGGTTCCAAAGCTAGAGAGAAACCATGTCTTGAAAAAAAAGAGAAAGGAAGGAAGGAGGGAAGGAGGGAAGGAGGGAAGGAGGGAAGGAGGGAAG
>LOJH01000444.1:17736-55058 GCA_001685095.1 Ellobius talpinus | reverse complement strand
AGATAGATAGATAGATAGATAGATAGATAGATAGATAGATAGATAGATGGAGGGTTCTGGAATTTAAATTCAGGTTGGAGTTCCCATGTCTGCAAGGCAAACACTATCAAATGGGGTCTCCTTCTAGCCCTTGTACACCATACCCCTTAAAGACTAAGCTGATAACATGTGACTTTTGGGGAATCTTCTGAATCAAAGGAGGCTGATAATGTGAGCCACATGGAAGCAACCTGCATAGCTGAAGTGCAAGGGACAAAGCAGTAGGACATAAATCGTCTTGAGAACAATTCATCTCCAAGTCTACACTCAACAGATGGAGAAACTGAAGGGAAGGAGCAGCGAGCAGGAGGGTAGGAACTTCCATGAGGGCGTACCTGTCCCATGCCATACCTGTCCTATGCCTAAGCCAGGAAGTGCAAGAGAGATTGAGACAGCTCAGTGCATTAAGGATGAAGGTTGACCTAAAGATGCAATGGTGTGGGGAAGGTCTTCTAGGAGCATCCACTTGTACAAAGTTGCCAATCACCTATGTTCAGAAAGACCTCAGCCCAACTGTTCCCTTCTCGAAATGAGGGAGCTGCCCCCTTGGCTTGGTTATTCCTTCCTCCTCCCTGGAACTTCAGTTTATGCATATTTCCTTATATAAGACAAGCCGGCTCTTGGCTAGCTAAGCCCCTCGGGGGCGGGGGGGAGGTAGATGGGAAGCAGGCCCAAAGCCCACAAGGAGAAGTACTGCCCCGGGGGCTTTGACTGGTAGAGACTTCAGCCCTGTAAAAGGCAGAGAGAGGCAGGGATCTCGCAGTGGGCCAGTGGCCGAGGGTATGTTCCAAGTGACTTTCTTCAAAACAGCAGGTAGGTGTCAGCAGGAAAATGGGGGCTCTAGCTTTCTCCTTTTCTCTGTGCTTCAGACCCCACGGCACCGAAGCAGCTCCAGCAGCAAAGGCTGGGATAGATTTCACGAGCTTCTAGGGGTTCATTCTTCGAGTGGAATCGTGGCGAAGTTTTGACGGTCCACAGCCTGGGTCTAAGCAATGAAGGAAACGGCTCAGTGAAGGGCAGCCTCCCCTGGTCCTGGAAGCCCACAATGGCTCTCTTCCCCGTCAAGCACCAGCACGTTACAGACACGTCATTTGAAAGCAAACAGTCTTGAATACTGCAGCGTTCCTACTCAGGCCTAAATTTGCATTTAAAAATATTATCCAACTAATTAAAACGGAATTAAGTGAATACAATGCTGACTATGTACGGCTTAGCATAAGCAGTTGTTAAATACATCACGCTCCGCTTTGTGAACTGGCAGCAGATTTTAGCAATGTTTAATTGTAAGAAATCGTCATGTACTACTTAATTGCATAACTAGGTGGAACATAAAAATCACAATTACATGAATTATATTAAGTAAAATATGTTAAAATAGTTTGTTTTTTCGATGGTAGAATTTTATGGACACTATAATGAAACAGAAGCACATCTTTAATTACCTAATTATTGCTATTTTCAAAGTCCATTTACACCATAATTGTTCCTGTTTTCATAGTCCAAAGAGTCCTTGACAAAGAGACTCCCGTAGGATCGAAAATAAGGATTCATTCCTTGGGCACCTCCCACTTGTGGGTCCCTTCCTCTCTCTAAAAGCCCAGCGGCATCCATCATGCATCCAACAGGCAGCTTGGGATGGAGCTGAGGATTGTAGAAGGGTTCAGAAACAAGGGAGGGGCTGCTTGCAGTCTTTAAGCAACACATAGTCTGATGATGAGGAGACCTCGAACCACAAGAAAAGGATGGAAACATGGCTAAGTACTAGGGAATCCCAGCAGCCCCCTTTTAGTTCAGCAGCTGGAAGGGTCATGCGGGCCATCTCCGTGTCAGAGTTAGAGAGCAGGTAGGGACTCAGACGGAGAAGGTGCTAACATGTCCCGCTAGAGCAAACAGGGACAAGCAAACAGAGGAGGGGAAGGCAGGAGGCGTGAAAGGTAGAAGGGCATGTGGGGAAACGGGACAACTGTAGTCAGCATTACCCAGACACTGGCTACCTAAAGCGGGTGGGGAGGCTGCAGCCCGCCTGTGGCTGGACACGCATTGGCAGGTAGAGAGCCTTGCCTGAGGAACCCAATACTCACAGGCAGTTGAAGTCAGAGGCAGAGAACCGAAGATACCAAGGCAAAGAAAGAGGGTCTTCTTGGGAAAGCACAAAATGGTTCTGGAGTGAGTTGTCTTGAGGTTGCAGATATACATGTTGCCTTTGTTGATACAGGCTTTCTAGGAAGACTGAGATATTTAAGAATTTGTATGTTTACTTAATTATTATTTTAAGCAGTCTTACACTGTAGCCCAGGTTGGCTTTAGAATTATGGTGATCCTACTGCCTGGGTGCCCCAGTGCTGAGATTACAATGGTGAAGCCTCCATGCTTGTCAGAAGGAGCCTTTGAAAACTGCTCACTTCTTTCAGATGTCTGCTCAGTGCTTTCCGGAGAGGCTCTACCAGCCTGCAAACCCACCAGGGCTGAATGAGGCTCTCTTCCCCCCCACACACCGGCATTTATGGTCAGTTACTTTCTTGATCCTAGTCATTATAACCGCACTGAGATGAAAATCTCAAAGTAATTTTAATTTGCATTTCCATGTTGAACACTCTTTAAGATATTTCATAGCCATTTTTATTTCTTCTTTTGAGAACTCTCTGTCCAGATCTGCAGCCCACTTTTAAAGGGTTGTTCCATCGATTCTTTTTTTTCCTTGTTCTTTGTGCATTCTGAATGCTAATTCTGTTTTCTTTTTTTATCTTGGGAGGTCCTTAAAGCTTTCATTATGACTTCGTTCCTTGCTGGGGGAGCCACAACCAGATGAAAAAATGGTTTAGTTGAAACTACAAAATATCAGGATATGTCCTTACCCCCAGTAGTAAGTGAGTGTGGTATTCAGGATAACAACTAGAAAGTATGCCGCCATTGAAGATGGCCAAAGTCCAGCCCACCACCACTTAAATGAATGATGGAGAACTGGTTCGTTGCTGGTAGAAGTGCAAAATGGTACAGCTACCCTGAAGACACGTGGTTATTTTCTCACGAAACTGAACAAACTCTGACCAACCTATATAGTCATATTCATTACTAATTACCCAAAGGAATGGAAAAAACTTATATTCTCAAAAAAGACTGTACACAGATGTTTTTCGCAGCTTTATTCATAATTGTCAAAACTTGAAAGCAATCAAGATGCCCTCCTGTAGATGAATGAGCAAGCAGACAATGGACCATTATCTAAGCCTAAAATGAGATGAATTATCAAGCCATAAAGAGACTTAAATGCACATTACTAAGAAGTGGTTACCTAATGCATAATTTCAGCTACACAGAACATTCTAGAAAAGGTAGGACTATGGAGATGACATTTGCTTAAGAGGAAACAAACAGCTCCAGAGGATTCTTAGCTCGGTGAGACTGTTATATAGACTCCTGTTGTGTTAGGTGTGCGACATTATACATTTATCTAAATCCATAAGAGTGCATGCCAAAAAGAGAAGCGATATGTAAGCCATGCTCACAGGGTGGTAATGATACGGCCTTCTGTGAGAAATCCATTGTCCCTGATAGGACAGGATAGTGGAGGAGGTTATGCATGTGTGTGTGTGGAAGGGGGGGCTATATGAGAATTTTCTTTATCTTCTCCTCGTAACTGTTTCCTGTAAAACTAAAACTGACATTAAAGAAAAATAGTCTGTTTAAAATTAAATGAGATGGTTCCGCAGTTAAATGCAAGTGCTATTCACATAAATGACCTGAATCTGGCAGCCAGCACCCACATCATGTAGCCTATAACCACCCAGGTCTCAAACCCAGGCTCGGGTCCACAGGACCCAGTGCCTTCTTCTGGACTCTGAGGGTACCTGCACCTATGTACGAAGATCCCACGTTAGCATGCACATAAATAAATTATAAAAATAAATCTTAAAAAAAAGTGATGGAAAGAGAAGTTGCTTTAAACAAAGGGTCATGTGACTACAAAGCTCCTCTCCTACTCTGTGTCCTCTGCTCATACAATTTAGTTAAACTGTTTCTCTGGAGCACTTGAGAAAAAAAATTCTCTCTTTTGTCTGTCTGTTTGTTTGTTTTTTCCATGCCTTGTCTTAGTTTCTTTCTTGTTCCTAGAATCTTTACCACTTGACGTGATGAGAGTCTCCGGCTGGGCATTGCTCTAGATCGCTGAATGGGAAAATGCTTCTTGCGGTCAGACCTTGTGATTGTCACAACAAATGGAGCTGGACAAAAGTGTTTCTGGTTGTGCCGAGTATTTTAAGGTTCTCGCTGGACTTTCCACCACTCATCCACATCATCACTTACAATGTTTAACCTTCTGACATTTCCCTGTCCACGCTGGTGGAGCACTACTGTCGGTAGGCAGGTCTTGTTTAGGCAGCCACACTGTGGAGATTTCAGGGGTGTAGCTTCCCTGTCCTGTCCAGGAGACACCATTTTGAGGCAGGTGTCCTTGTCCTCTGGCTCCTACAACCTTTCTTCCTCTTCTATGACATTTCCTGAGCCTTAAGAGGTTGCTTAAATAAATTCACTAACCATGGACAGTTGTTGTTTGCCCCAGTTAGCTTTCCATTGTCATATTGACGCACCTGAGAAGTGGGAACATCAGTTAAAGAATTACCTTGATCCAATGGGCCCATGGTCATGTCTGTGAAAGGCTGTCTTGATGAGACCCGGCCTACTGTGGGGGGCACTGTCATTAGGCAGCAGGGCCTGGGCTGTATGGGAAAGCTAGCTGAGCATTAGCCAGAGAACAGCCAGCAAGCATCCTTGTTCCGTGGTTTCTGCTCCAGTCCCTCCCTGCCTTGACTATCTGCTTTGATCTATAGCAAACCACGACCCGGAAGCGTAAGCTTACAGGAACCATTTCCTCCCCGAATTGTTTTTGGTCAGAGTATTTTTTTTCACAGCAACAGAAAAGTAATGAGAACACTATTACCAAAAGAGAAGTCAAAAATATCCACTACGAAAATATAAATAATAAAACGAATAATAAAAATGTAAAATTATGAAATAGATCCCATGAAAATTATTTTATGCTCCATCAATTAAATAAGGTCATGAAATAAATGTATAGAATAGAGTAAAAATGGGAGCTGAAAGCTACAGAAGTTTATTGTTTTCACTATAACACGAGTATTTGCACATGAGCAGAGATCTTTTTCTTTCCTCCCCAAGTAAACTCTAAAACAAATATGCTACTTTTCCATGTTACCTGGCCTGATGTAAACAAAGAATCAATGATGGGCTCAGGTGGGTGGGTGATCTTGGGGGCAATTTAGAATCAAACATATTCCATGCTTTATATGTTTGTACAATCCCGTGAGTGAGGTTGCATCGTTTGGAGTCAGTAATTGAAATTTAACTAACTATCAGGCTATGAGACTCAAGCGTCAGCCAAACATCCTCATTAATACAGGTAATTATATAATTAGGTTGTCTTAATATTTTTGTGATTTGGTAATTAACTGTATTTGAATGATTAACCCTATCATGACATACTCAGAGAGCAGTACACTGTAGGACCCGGAAGACTTAAATCAGCAACCTTGGGACTGCCTCATGAAGGTCTATATCCCAGCTACTCAGGAGGCTGATTACAGCAAGATTACAAGTTCAAGACCAGCATGGGCAACTTAGTGAGACTTCACCTCATGATAAATGATTTAAAAAGACCTGGCGATGTAGCTTTGTGGCCAGATCTTTGCCTACCATGTGTGATGGCTAGTACTGCATGTTAAAAACAGGGCTGCTATTTACATATATTCCCCTCACTGGACAATAATTACAAAAGCCTTCCATGATAGAATCCATAGTAAAAATTGCTGATTTGGCTTTGAGAAGCTCTAATAACTTCCCAGGAAAACCATGAAAAGCTTTCAAGTATAATCGATCACAATTCACATTCCATATCATCACATATACCTGGCTATCAAATCATCCTTAAGTTCTAAAATTGTTTTCCAGAGTGCTTAAAAATTCATTTAATCTTTGTTTGGGAACCTTCCTGATCGCCACTGTGACTAGGACACCTGTGTATAAAACTAAGGGACTGGTAAGGTGCTGGCTTCATGAAGGGAGTGTTTTCCTGCAAAAACTATGGTTACTGGCTACTGCCTTGCTCTCTCTCTCTCTTTCTCTCTGGTTTTCTCAGGTAGTTTCTTATACAAGCCAGAGACATCTGCATAAGGATGGCACTGCCCATAGTGGACTGGACCCTCCCAAGTCAATCAACAATCCAGAGCATTCCCTAAAGGCATGTTCATGGGCCAATCTGATGGAACACTTCCTCAGTTCAAACTGCCTCTTCTCAGGTGATGCTAGGTTGTATCAAACTGACAAACCATAGCAGGCAGCTTCCAGCCCCTGAACACCTCTGTGTATGAATGGTCATAAAAGAACAGAGAGAAACAGTAAAGCCTCAGTGCGGGCAACAGCTAAACAAGGATGGGTTGCAAAGAGGGAAGGGGAGAGGGACAGGAGGTGATCTGCCAACTTCCTGTCATTGTGGACTGGACCCCAGAAATTCATTAGTTCTCTGCTCAAAGACAAATTACCTTTGCTCATGGAGCTTCCAAAGATTAATTCAGGCTTCTGTTTAGTGTGCCTGTGTCCAAAGACTCACCTCCCTCCACAACAAAACAAAACAAAACAAAAATCTAAAGGGCTCACCCCAGCCCACATTTGTTTTTCTTATCAAGAGGAAGCAGTAATATTACAGTTTGGATAAGAAATGTCCTTGCTAAAGGTTCCTGTGCTAAAGTTTGGTTCTTGACTACAGTGTGAGTGAATCATGAAGACTCTGACCGGTCAGTCTCCCCTGCTTCCCAGATGCTCTTCTTAGCCATGCCGTTCTGCCAGGCCTTACTTAAGGTCCTTGTGAAGGAGCCAGTTGACCATGGGCTAACACCTCCAAAAGCACAAGCCAAAATAAATCCCCTTTTCAAGTTGATTTGCATAGATGTTTTGTTGTCATAGCAGGACATCACACATATGCACACACACATATACACAACACATATGTGCATGTGCACATGCAAACACATATACATACGCACACACATGTACACACACACACACATCTGTGTTGACCCTGCCTGGTGCGCTGTTCAGAGACATGACCCTTCTCCCTGTTAATATTTTACCTTCTTCTAGACCAGTATATGGCTGCCACTCAGGGCATGTGGCTGTAGAGGAGTGGAAATGCAGAGCAGGGTGCTACATTTTAAAAATCCCACTTAAACTTTTTTCAAATTATAGATGTGCTGCTACCTTGTCTCAAGACTAGTTTATGGTATTTAAATATAGTTAGTGTACTAGACAGTAGCATTTGCATATGAACAGCCTAGCAATTTGATAGAACAGAAGAGTCCCTAAATAGACACACATGCACACACACACACACACACACACACACACGAGAGAGAGAGAGAATGTTATTGAAAAAATATGTCAATGCCAAGATAAACCAAAAGTGGAAAAGATAGCCATTTCAACAAAGAAATGGAAAGAGCTTGGTATTTGTAGGAAATAAAAACAGAGAAATAGATTTTAGAGAGATATAGGGGCAATGCTATGTGTGTTAATTTTGTGGGAACTGATTAGTAAAGTCTGAAGCAGATACTGAGACATTCAATGAGGGGAATTGGTACCCGGAAACATATTAAATTAAAAGACTACAAATGGGGCCTGCGGAGATAGCTCAGTGCTTAGGAGTACTGCTTCTCTTCCAGGAGGACCCAGGTTCTATTCCCAGCACCTACACAACAGCTCACAACTGTCTATAACTCCAGTTTTGCTGTATCCAACACCTTCTTCTGGCCTCTGTGGGCACAACACATGTGTAATGTGCATACACATATAAAGGCAAAAATCCATATACACAAAATAATTTTTAAAAGGTTATAAGTTCACAGTAAGACACAAACCCAGTTTCCTGAAATGCAGAAGTTGCCTTACAGTGGCATAGGACCCCTAATAGAGGAAGAACAACTACCCAACACCAAACATGCGTCTGCTTTCTGGTTTACCTGAGTATGAATGTATTATCCTCATGTCTGAGTGGTGCTTGGCTATGTTATTATGTTCAGATACCTGAAGGAAACTTAAATGGGGGAAGATTCACGGACCATCATTTCAGAGCTGTGAGTTCAGCACGCTGTGAAAGAATAGGTCTGATAACCACAGTGGCCAGAAAGTACAGAAAGTGAGTGCAGGAATGGGCCAAGGCAAGTTATAGCCCCAAGGACATATCTCTAGCATCCTAGGACCTCCAATATGGCCCACCCTCCCATAGTTCTACTGCCTGAATAGTCAACTCAAAGTTGGAAGCCATTGATAAATTATTTATTAGATCGGAGCACTCATAGTCTAGGATTCTTCCCAACACATTCTGAACTGCTGGTCAATAACTTTATAGGCATCTCACAGTCTTAGACAGGTGTATAGTTCTTATAACCATCACACTGACCAGTAGACTTTGGTGACATCCTTCCATCTTGGTCCTTGCTGGGTGGCAATTTCCCATAAGATAAAACAGCCCATCTTTGGAGGAAGCTTGTTAGGATGTTTGCAGGAAGGTGAAACAACAGGACATTGTAAGGAGAAGTGAAACATTGAATGTTGCTGAGGGAAAGGCTTCAGGAAGTCTCTAAAACTGACTAGATTCACTAGGCTCCTCCCTCCTTGAGCATATATTAATAAGGATTGTTGGAAGACTTTCACAGCTAATCTGAGCTGCTTGGAAGAAGGAGAGGCCAACAGCAGAACCTGGAAAGGATGCTCTCCAACATGTTAAGCTTCATGCAGGCTATACAGTGTGCTCTAGGTTCCCAGCTCATGCTGGGGTAAGCTTTGGAGATACAGCTGTCTTTGGGTCATTTCTGCCCCTGTAACCCAGTAGCACTCATTGATTCACATAATTGTGCTTTGGTGGCAGCCTTATTTTGGTCTGTTGTTGGTTCTGGTGTTAGTAAACATTTGTTCACACTGTTGCTCAGGAATGGTGTCATACAACAGTCATTCAGCTTTTTTGTTTCCAACGTCATGCTGTTTGATTCTGCAGGGCTAGCCTATCCCTCTGTATCGTTATAAAACAGTAAGCCCCAATACCAAACACAGAAGCCTTGACATCAGCCAGGACTATTAGTCGCCTTCTAACATGATGTCAGTCGGGACTAGAATATGTATCCATAGTACAGAAAATATCCATAGCGCAGAATATATCCATTGCACATGGTTCCCAACAGAGTGATTAGTCTTGTCCAGACCCCAGATAGACCTTGAATCTGTCTTTTTTGTACCAAGGTTTTCACCTTCCCCTTCTATTTTTTGAGGGTCTGAAAGATTTCCTTCTAATCTCCATTATCTAAAGCTAGCCTCTAGGGATCCCAATTTATAGAATGTACATCTGTAAGTACATCTGGAACATGGTACTAATGAATGTCACATAAAACAAAATGTGAAATGCTTCTTCATGGGCTCAGCTAATCTCTTTTACATAGTAGCAAAATGAAATGCAACCACTGGATGGTGGAATCACAAGAAGAGTGGATGTAGCCAATCACATGTGGCCAGATGTGATCTCCAATATGTTTGGGGGTGACAATGTTGTTTGAGCTCTTGAGATAGAAAGAAGCAAGAAGTATTGAGACCTGAGATATGCCCCACAGTTTTTGTAGATTTGGAGAAATTCCCAAAGGTTCTGGGGAAATGGCCAGGTTCCCACCATGCTATTCAGCAATGCTAATTGCCCCCAGTCCCTTTAGAGGCCTCTTCTCTCTGGAATCACATTGACCAAATGTTTGTCCCTGTAGACTGGAGCCTGGCCCTTTTCTAAAATTTCTTCAGGGCTGAGTACAAGGCTTCTCTCCTTGAAAGTACTCAGGAACTATTAGTGGAATTGAATGGAGTTGATCTGAATTATTGAATCCAGGTAAGTGGCTTTGTTAAGTCCATTAACTTTGCCCTGGGAATCTCGGCTCCTGTCCTCGTCCATTTCTATTTGGGCAGACTAATGTGACAGAGAGTGATTCAGTCGTCTTCCCTACTCACATCAGAAGGTCGAAAATGAAATGTGAAAATGACAGTGAAGAAGCCACGTCAATAATCCCCAAGAGGGGTCAGTGCAGGGAGCCTGCTACCTGCCAGCCAGCCTTCCAGAAAAGAGAGCCGTCAAGGCCGCTTGAGTGGATCTCACAGAGTCACTCACAATGACTGCACAGTTCTGAAGGTTGGCTTCTGGGATATACACAGAGAGGGTGTTGGAAACTCGATGCCTCCATTGACTTCCTGGAAGCCCTGGTCCTCTTGAACACCTGAGCCTCCCGATTGTTTCTCTGTCCATAACATAGAGAATTTGTCACTGGCATATGCTTAAAGTATTAGGGTCAGCTAATATAATAATAAGCCTTGAAGGTTTATCAACTCATAAAATATTAAGCCTTCAAGGTTTGTGTGGCACCGTAGAGCCTTCATGTGCATCCCTTCTCCCAGGTGGGTACCTGGGTGGTGAATTCTAATTTTAATTTTTGTAAGATGTGTGTGTGTGTGTGTGTGTGTGCCTATGTGAGAGAGACAGAGAATTAAATACATAATGTACATCTGAAAAGCCACCAAGACAAGAAGAAAAAAAAGGAGGTATATATTTAGCTGAGTGTTCTGCAGATTTTTCTTTTTTTTTTTGAAAAACTTCAGTAGAAGTCTTAAAGCCAAGTAGGAGCCTTTTGCTTTTGCTTTGCTTATTTATTTTGATCTCTCCTTTGGAAAGTGATTCACATGTATTATGAAAGGCAAATATTATACTCTATTGTCAAACAGAGTTTATAAGGTTCATGTGTCAGTGATGAGAGGCCAAAGACCTCACACAGATTTCCTTGCCCTGTAAGACTTTCTCATGAAATATATAAAATAAGGGAAATGAAGGGCTCCTTCCTGCCAGCAAACAGAATCAGCTTGCATCTAATGGCACCCTTGGGGTTGGATGAGCTCAAGGCCTGAGGCTGGGGGTGGGGCCTCTTCTCTGTAGACAAGCTTGGGAGGGTGGTGTTCCTTCCAGTGGGAGGTTGAAGGGCATTTACTCAGAGGAGGCTGCTTGAATCCCTGTTCCTGCAGTTCCGACCTCCAGAGGCAGGAGGCCCCTGGCCTTTGGAGCCAGGGGAAGTAGAAACAAGGTAACGACAAATAAAAGACATGCCTTGGCCTTGGAGCTCGCAGGAATGGAATCCCTAGGAGAGAAGTTTCTATTTACAGGAAACTGGCAGAGAGTTATAACTTTTCCTAGACAGGTTGGTGCCATTGTGTTCTGGCACCATGAAAAGCATTAAATAAGGCTTAGCGTTTGTCTATACCACGTCGTATGTGCTATGCCTTTCTGATATGTATCGCTTTCCCCGACTGGGGATTTTCACTAAAGTCCTTCCCTGGGGAGTAGAGAGCAGGGAGTTATAGTCAACCATGGTTAATTTGCGCTTTGTGCTTTGTTTATCCAAACCATATGTCTAGATGGTTGTAATTCTGTGTCATTGCCTATGTAATTCTCTCTGCGCTAAGAAATCTGTAAATAGCAACGGCTCCACACATAATCACATTGGCATTCTGAGGGGGAAAAGGGAAGTTTCTAGTGACGTCTGTTGTGGAGCCAGCCACCCCAAGGGTGTCTTCAGCTCTGTCCTTCAAGCAGTGATCTCTTGGGGTTTGTAGGCAAGCACATTCTTGTGGACAGGATAGGACCTCCTTCCGGGAGCCAGGTAGGATGAGTCGGGACCATCCCTGGTGCTCAGTGCTCAGCCTCAGGGCTTAGAACACTCCTGGCATTAAACCTGGTTTTGGTTACTTAGCATTGTCAGTGTGTCATTCACGTAGAGAGGAGACGCTTGTCTAGTTTAATGCTGGAAAGAGTTAAGAGCTTGGGAAGCAGTCATTGTCAAGAACATTTCACTTGAGACTTGTCCTGAAATCATCCGCTGTCAATCAAGAATTGACATGGCGCTAGGAGAATTGTGTGTTTGTCTATAAGACCAGCACTCAGGAAGTTGAAGAGGAAGGATGCCAGGTCCCAGGCCGGTGTGATCTGCCTAGCAATGCCCTGACTCAAAAATTAAAATAAAAACATTGTGCTAGTGATTTGTTTTAATTTTAATTTTGTGTACATGTGTGGGTATGTGAAGGTGTCCACAGAGACCAGGAAAGGGTGTCAGATTCCCTGGAGCTGGAGAGACTGGCAGTTGGGAGCATCCCAGCGAGTCCTCTTCAAGAGCAGTAGGCACTCTTAGCTGCTGAACCACTTATTCAGACCCTCGGTGTGGATTTCTTCAACTGCACATCGCTGTATAGGATAAAGACCCCACCTTCTGTAGCTAGAGCATCCTATCGCTGGAACCCTCCAATCATCAGTCAGACCACAATGGCTCTAGCACCCTCCACCCATTCAACTCTCCTGGACCCATTCAACTCTCCTGGAAGTCTTCGTGGTAGGGGCAGTGCCATGCTCTTCTGGGTATGTTGGATGGAAGCTGGGCCTCTGGATTATTGAAGATTCTGCCTTTCCCTGACTTCAACAGCTTCCCAACGTGAAAACCAGGTTAGACAAATGCTTCTTCCTGCAATTGTCAGCCCCTTTTTTTAGAACTGTGGTTGCTTTGTGTTGGTGTGTCTCAGAGCTCAAGCATGGGGGCATCTGTGTCCTGTTATGGGATCCCACCCCAAAGTCAGCCTCCAATGTGGGGGTGGCAAATGTGCCCACCCCTGGGATCCCGCAGGGGGGAAAGAGCAGTCTGCAGCAAATGCTGCAAAGAAGACTTCGCTAGAGGCACAAGTAGACCCAGTCCCACCCCAGCAGGTTCCGAAGACTCCTTCCATTGCATTGCCAGACACTACCTATCCCATGACATTGTCCTGTAGTCCTAGTTCATGTCCTTCATGGACTAACATGCCACAGAGACTCAACTTCTCCTCTGTACTCAACCCCAAATCTTGGCCCATCCTGGAGACATACGAACCCATTACAAACAAACTTCTGCTCCCGGTGTAGACTCCATCAGCCCACTCGTTGCACTCCCACCCCGAAGACAGAACAGACCCCACAGACACCCTTCTTCCTTCCTGGGGACTCTGCTTCACTCCTGTCTACCTGGGGCTTCCTGCAGCACCGACTAACTTTCTCCCTTAACACACCCACTGGTGCCCCATTCCTAAAGTCGATCCGTGTTGCTCCCATACATTTTTCTGTCTAATGTTGCCCTACATCCTTGATCCCAACTCATCCTGCCTTTGAAAAGGGGGATCCACGTATTTCCCCGTTCATCTCGTTCTATCAATCTTCAGCCTGTGAGAACCTGCAGTTTCCTGAACATCCAGATTTAAAGATATGGTCCATACAGCGTCAGTACTGGGATTCCTTTTAAGAGGTAGGGCTTGTTGGAAGGTACTTCATTCATTGATGGTATACCCTCCAAGGAGACTGGGGGACCCAACTACTCTCTCTGCTCTGATTAAATACGTGACCATTTGTTTTCATGCCCACTCCACGTATGGAATGCAGCCATATTCCACCCACTCCAGTGGCTGATTCCTCAGGTTTATCTGATATTACACTTGGAACCTCCAAAAAGATGTAAGCTAGGAAAATCTATCCTTTTTTTGCCAGGTGTTTTGCTGTAATAATGCAAAGCTCACAAATTTGGTCATCCCATCAGGCTTGTTACTATTGACCCCTCTAAGTCCTCAGTCCTGTCCCAGCATTCTCAACTGAGCCTTAAACACCAGGCAACATCTCTGCTCAGATAACCCTGGAAGTGTTTTCTGCTTTACTCCCTGTAGGCAGTCCTAATATATTTGTTGTCCCGACATGAGTTCCATCTCCCTTCTGTACCGCCTGTCTGTGTGGTGTGAGCTGTTCCACCATGCCTTCTCCACCATGGTTCACTGATCCCTCTGAGATCGTGAGCCAAAATCCATACTTCCTCCCGTTCAGTTGTTCCCCCAGGTGTTTGGCCACCCTGCCAATCAAAATCCCGCCTAACACACTAAGCAACAGTTTCTGTTGCCTGAAACATGGGAGTCACTCTTTTGTGCCCCCTCCCACAGCACTGCCTCCCAACAAGTCAAGAGCAAGATGACTTCTCACCAGAGAAGCACTACAGAAATGTTTCTCTTGCTGCGGTCACATCAGACTCTGTAGCTTTCTAGAGGTTATTCTCAAGCCTCAGCTCTCCTCATCATCCCTGAGGATCACTGAGGAAATGGACGAAGACAAGAGCGAGCATAACCACACCCAGGATGTAGGCTCTAATCATTCCGGAATTCACAGATGAGCTGTATCCGGGACAGCGTTGGCCTAGATTCCCAGCATGGGTGAGGGGGGTTCCAGAGCCGTATTCACCTGGTTTCAGCCTGAAGCCAAGAGTCAAGTGCTCCTCCTTCAGCTGGGATATCTGAACACGGGATGCAGAGAGCAGCGTGGAAACTGAGGTCACTTCTGAGAGTGCCAGCATGCTAAGCAGGACTGCTTACTCACTGGTGAGTTCTGGGTGTGTCAGAGACTGCAGGGGGATTTTCAGGCTTCAGACTCCAGTGTCCTGCAGGGAAACACACACACAGCCTCGTACCCTCACCTTAGGCCCCAACCTTTGTGTTTTCTACTTAATCAAAACAGATATTTGCTTCTGAATTTGGCTGAAATTGGGTCCTATGAAATTAAGCCCGCCTAACTGTGAAGCTGTGAAAACCCAATGTTTCTGGAAGGGAGTTGAATGAAGGGGCTTGACTGAAGCAGATTCGAGAAGGATAAAGTGAGATAAAAGGTAAAGATGTATAACATGTTCTTAGGGCAGGATAAGAACTAAATACTGAAAGAGCTTTATTCATCCATTTATCCATAAGCCCATTGGAAATGCAATCCAAATTTTAATAGTTTTAATTTGACAAAGTGTTTATAAGTGTCATCTAGATGAATTAATGATTAAGTTGCACAAAGCTTGTTCAAACAGGGTTGGAAATATTTGTATTAACAAGTATCAAAGAAGTCTCTCAAACTATAATTAAAATAAAGTAGAATGGGAGTAGGGAGGGGCAATTAGAACACAGGCTAGGTGGATGGAATGTGACTCAGTGGTAGAGCCCCTGCCTAGAATCCCCCAGTGAGAGGCTGGGGATGTGACTCAGTGGTAGAACTCCTGCCTAGAATCCCCCAGTGAGGGGCTGGGGTGTGGCTCAGTGGTAGAGCCCCTGCCTAAAATCCCCCAGTGAGGGGCTGGGGGTGTGGCTCAGTGGTAGAACCCCTGCCTAGAATCCCCCAGTGAGGGGCTGGGGTGTGGCTCAGTGTTAGAGCCCCTGCCTAAAATCCCCCAGTGGGGATTTGGGTGTGGGGTTCAGCAGTAGTGTACAAGAACTAATTAGTCTGAGTCCAGGGCATAGCCCAGCTATAGAGCTACTGCCTAGCAGGCATGAAGTTATGGATTTTACTCTCAGATCCCTAAAACTGAAAGGAGAGGGAAAGATGAGTAGAAGGAGTTGCGAGAGGGTCGAGGAAAGGGGAGGCCCATAGTAGGAGTGTATTTTGAACTACTTGCATAAGTGATAGGCCATATATGAAATACCAATGGTAAATGATTGATGGGGACTTTGCTTCACATCGCAAATTAATTTCAGGTGGATTCAAGGTTGAAAACATTCACATCCCAAAGAGCCAGAGAGGCAGACATTGGTTTATCTCATCTTTCACTGGGGACCTTCTTAAGTAATGTCTTCCAGTAAAGTAAAATATAGAATTGACCCCACGCAAATTCAAGTCTGCTGCTGTGCCCATAGCTGAGGGCCAATGACAAACAGAAAGAAAATAATTACAAGATAGATAATGAAAGGGTCTAGAGTCTCAACATGTTGAAATTGCCACGTGAGTAAAGGAAATGATTGGGACATTCATAGCAGAAAATACTAACAATAAAAATATTTTAAAATGTTTAACTTTGTAAGATGTCAAAGATGAGCAAAATGAAACAGAAAGCACAGGTTTTTTTTTTAACTCATTATGTGACCAGTTCAGAAGAGATAGAGAAAGTAGAGGGGACAGAGAAAGGGGCCTCTATATATTGACTAATGAGAACCCAAAGGGTCCTGGGTAAAATTCTTCAATGTGCACAGCCAACTTATACAGCAAATCCCTCTCTAGGAATTTATCCTTAGAAAATAATCACAAATAACTACAGAAATTTATTTAAGAGATGTTCCCTAGCAGGGTGTTTATAATAGCAAAAAATTAAAACCAAAATAAACGTCTGACAGTATGGAGCTGCTTAAGTAAATGACGGTACATTACAATCCAGGGTCATAAAAAAAATCACACCCTGAACTATTTAGTGACTCCAGAAAACACTCACAATATATAGTTAAACAGGGAGGGAAAAAGTTGCAAAGCAACTAGTATGGTATGGCCTTGCCTTTTAAAATGTATGTATGTAAATATATGCATAGACAAAGACTGTAAGAGGGTAACCAGCCACTATCAGCGGTTATCTCTCCAAGGCAAGGGTATCTGCAGTTTTCATTATTTCTCAAATATTCTACAAGAGAAACGTATTATTTTTGTTACAAGCTTCTTAAGACATTAACTTTGATTTAAATTCTGCACGGAAGTCAGGTCTGGAAAGGGTAGCACAGCCTTATGGAGCCTTTGTGTGTGGGGGGATTCTTGCATTCTAAATTGAGGAACAGTGGGGGCCTCTGAGATAGAAAAGGACAAGGCCAGCTTCCGGGACATGCTGCCCTCGTGTTAATAACCGAATCCCTGATGCCTACTCCTCTCTCTCTGCCTCTTTGCAGATTCGTGAGATGAGAGAGCGACTCACGCAGACTGAACACCGTAATGAAGACGAAGATACTGAGCACGGGCATTTTACAGAGAGCAACAGATAACCGGGATCTGTGAGGCACCCGTATTTGCAGACACCGGGTCTGCTTCTGGGATATTATCTCATAGAAGCTACACAATGACTCGACTTTGACGAAGGCACCATTAGCTGTATTTATAGATGTGTAAACTGAGCCCAGAATGGTGATGTAAGTCACCTGCAGTCCCCGCTCCCAGAAGGCCACACGGAATTGCAAACCCGAGGTGTCTCACCTGGATCCATCGGCTTTTCTAGGTTGCTCTGAGAGACCCAGGAGTTTCCTTCCAGGCCCTCAGCCCCGAGTCCAACTTCACCACCCAGGCCCTGTTTCCTTTGTGATCCAACCTGGCTTTGTGGAGCCTGACTCCAGGGTGAGAGATTTGTGGGAATTGTGTGATCTATGAGGTGCCATTTGTAAAAATATTATTTAGTGTAAAACATGATGTTTTTTCTCCTGATTTACAAGTTGGACGTATAAATCATACTTCTCACTGTCTGTGTTATATATCTTGCCTCTGATTTATAAAACTCGCCTGTAAATCTCCTGCAGCAAAGTTTAGATTCAGAAATCATTATTTGAAGAATTAGATTTAGTTAAAACATTCAACTGCTTCATAGAGGAGGCAACGATTTACATAACTCTGGTCAAAGCTTAGGGATCTGAGGGCAGCTTTACAAGTCTGTGCCCAGGAATTCCTAAAGAAAATGTTTTGATTTAAAGGCCTTCCCTGCACACTTTAGCTAGAACTGATTGATTTACACAGTTGAAGCCTTACAATAATGATCCATTTTCTAAAATCCCACTTTTCTTTAACTCAGGACCCAGATTTATAAGTCCTTACTGGGTTTTCTATAATGACATTTCAATCATGTGATCCTCCACCCAGGAGTGTCTTAGACAAAAGACCCAAGGGACAGGGACAGTCAAAAGAAAGAAGAGGACCCTCCCTGTACCACTTGGCCGGGGCCTCTTCTTGATCCAGGGGAATCTAAATTTGTCACCTTGTCACCTTCTCCACTGAGCCACCAGCAGCGAAACCTCAGGGAGGCTCTGTGGGAGACCTTAGTCAGGACTGTGATATATTCTCCGTGTCCTGAACAGCAGGCTGATCTTGGGTAAAGAAATGGCCAATCTGGAGAAGGGATGACATAGTTGATGAGTAATTGCTGGCTGAATAAATCAATGGAAACATGAACAATATCTTCTAAAGAGCAGAGACCAAATAAGCAGCAATCTGCCAGCACAAATGGATGAAGAGGGAGGGGGCGAGTGTTAGCTTGCTGTCACTGTAAGGAAGTACTGGAGATAAACAATTTATGCGGATGAAAGGTTTGTGCTGGCTCACAGTTTCAGAGGCCCAGAGTTGTGTGACCTTGTTATAGTTCAGGTCTTTGCAATGGGGGCGTATGGAGAAGGCCTCCTCCAGTGTGGCATACAAAAAAAAAAGAGGGTGACAGGAAGGAACCAGGGTCTCCATATCCACTCTAAGGACATACTTCCAATAGCCTTGCTTTATCCCATGAAACCCCACCTTTAAAAGTTCTAGCATCTCTCAGCACAATGGGCAGTAGTACATCAAGTCTCTGATGTGGGGACCCTTAAGGGACATTTTCAATTCAAAGCATATCAGGGAGAGAGAGTGAGAGACAGAGAGACAGAGAAAGAGGGAGACAGACAGACAGAGACACAGATAAATAGGGAGGGAGAAGAAAGGGAGAGAGGGAGATGGAGAGGGAGAAAGAAAAGAGTCCTGCCCATGTGAACAGGGCAGCCACATCTCAGTACCATCTTGTCTTTGCTGTGCAGTTACTTTCCCTCAATGCCAGCATTGACTTTTCTTTCAAGATCGTCCATAAATTCAGTTTGTTTGTGTTAAATGTTTCATTTAAGTATTGAAATGGACTGCTGTCACACATCTGTAATTCCAGCAGTTGGGAGGCTGAGGCAGGAGGATGGTGAGTTCAGGACCAGTACGGGCTACATCTTCTCTCTAAACAATCAGCAGCAGCAACAGTAACGTCAATCCTATGCAAGTGTCATTCACAAAGGTAAAATGCACACGTGTGGAACATGCAGGTCAACAGTGTTCAACCAAAACACACATCCGTACAAGCGTTCAAACTTGCAAAACATCCCCTTCTTGTCTTGGAAGCCAACCCTCTCCCTGTAACCACACTGCTCCTGCTTACAGCCGGCCTCTTCCTATACCTAATAGGTAAGATTTGTCTATTTTTAAAATGTAGAGAATAAAACCGAAAGATTTCTCTTTTACTATTCAGTTTCTTAAACTCAATACAAAGTCGGTGGGATTCGCCCATGTTGTTGGGTGCATCGTCCTTTTTACGGCCGAGTAGTATTTCTTGGCATACACGTGTCCTGTCAATTCCCTCCAGCTGGTCGGCGCCCGTCATCCTTCAGGTTTGAATTATTATGGATAAATCTGCTATGAACATTCCTGCCTAAGTTCTCTTTTTCTTCTTTTTTATGGACATATGTTTTTATTTCTCTTGGGTGAAAACATAGGATTGGAGTTGCTGACTCACTTGGTGAGTATATGCTTAACTTTATACCAAGTTGCCAAACAGTTTTCAAAGTGATCACACCATTTCACACCCCCAGCTCCAGTAAGGCTGGGGAGTCCCCGTTGCTTCAAGTCCTTACTGTGGCTGGCATTGCCTGACCTTCTAGTTCCTGTTGTCTTGTGGGGTTAAGGAGCATCCCTTCTTCAAGTGAGTTTTCCCTTATAGTGAATGGCACTGAGCATCATTTTCTTATGGGTTTGCTCTAAGAGCTACCCACAGCCTGGGCAAAGTTTGCTGACGACAGTCAGGATGGGGTGTTATACACGCCTCTGTGGAAGAGCCACCAACTGGACTTCATAAGCACCTGTTTCAACCAAAAATCCAATTTTGCTCCTGGGTTCTGGCCCATGAGAAGTGACCAGCAGCAAACCAATCAGGACCTAGAGATTCTAGCATCTTCCATCCCTCATTTGCACAGCAGACTTGAGTGGAGTTCTGATGGGAACTAAACAAGCCACCAGCCCTTCTCTCTACCCTTGAACAGCACACTTTCACCTTTGTGTGGAAAGCTGGGTTACTGTTTTCTGTTTTTTTTTTAAATAAAGCCCCCCTTTTTAGCTTAAATTCTTTCCTCAGGAGTCTGACCGCTTGTGTATCTCCTCTCACGAACAATCTCCTTCAGATCTTCCACCTCTGGTTTGGTAATTTCCTTTGTTTTGTATTACTGTCTTAAGGGGATTTTCCAGACCCCAGATAGAAGCCTTTGTGAAATACATACTTAGTAGGTAGTGTCTCTCAGTCTGGGCTTGGTACTTGCTTTTCTCGTCCGTAGCTCTTAAAAGGTAAATCCTTTTCATTTTGACACAGTGGAATTTTCCTTCTCCTCCCTATCCCCCTCTTCCTTCCCCCTTCTCCTCTTCTTTCTTTACAGGGTCTCGCTATCTTGGCCTGGCTGTCCTGGTACTCACTCTGTAGACCAGGCTGGCCTCGAACTCAGAGGTCTGCCCCCACTCTGCCTCCCGAGTACTGGGATTAAAGGCGTGTGCCACCAGCAAGCTCCTTTTTCTTATGAAGTTTTTATGTGAATGCCTTTAGAAATATCTTCACCTAAGCTGGGAAGTTTGGGTCCCTCAGAAATTTTAAGTTTTAGAGTTCATGTTCAGACCTTTGACTCATTTCAAATTAATTCTTTTTGTTAACTTTGTTTTTTATTTTTTCTGTGTCTTGCGCACCATGCATCTCCATCCCATTCATCTCCCCGTCCCTTTGTATCCACTCTCTGTCCTTGCAACCTCTCCCCAAAATAAAATAAAATTTAAGAGAAAAAAGAAAACAGAGAGAGAAGGAAATATCAGTCTTGTCAGGAAGCTTCAGTGTGACACAGTGAGTCATGCAGTAACCCCTTTGATCCATATAGCCTTACTTGCAAGTGTTCATTGAAAGAGTCATTGGCCTGGTTCGAGGCCTTTGATTTCTGCTGCCCTGTTGATACGGGGCCCTCACTGCCACTCCTCTTGGTTACCCTCCTGCTGCCCTGTCATGGAGATCCTGCAGTTTGGGGTCTGCAGGACTGGGTCCTTCCACGGCTCCAGCAGATCACGAAGGGTCGAAGGGGTCGAAGGGGTGTTGGAATGGGCCAAAGCGTAACCCTGGTTATGGGCCTGGGAAGTTGCAGGGTTGGTCAGCCTGCCAGCTCTTCCACGTCCTCACCACTAAGGTGAGCTCTCCAGCACTGCCCTGGCTAGTTTGCCCCTAGCAGCAATGAGCAAGAGGCAGCTCTGGTTCTCCTGCTGTCACGTCCTTAGGGTCAGATCTCCTGCACCTACACTTCAGGGTCAGCTTGACTGTGGTGCCCAGGTGTGGCACAGTGGCCGCTCTCCTGGGTGCTGCATCTGATGAGGAACAGGGACAGCTCTTCTGCTCTTATGGCCTCAGGGCCAGCACCACCTGCCTCACACACTGATGGGCAGGAGCGGGCATCTCTCCCCAGCCCATGCTGCCACATGACAGATGAGTAATGGGGACAGCTCTCTTTGCTCAATTTAATTCTTAAAAGCGAGGGAGGGTTTGATGTTCATGTTTGTTCAAGGCTTCGTTCAGGAAGAGTAAGTGTCTCAACTTCTCTCTCCAACAGTCAGCTTGGATACTCTGGGTTCCTTGCCTTTTCGATGACCGTGAGGTTCCTTATGACAATGTCTACAAATGGAAAGCCAACCAGATTTCCACAGGAATGCGTTGAGTCTGTGTCTCAAACCGAGAAGAGGGACATTTTAACATGATCGCATCTCAATCAATTGATAAGGTCCACCTTTAAATTAAGTTATAGCTTCTTAATTTTGTCCAGTAATGTCTTTGAGTTTTCTGGGTAGAAATATCGAACACTTTTCATTAAATTTACTCTCATTTTATATTTAAATATGCTCTTCTAATTATTTATAATTTATATGTAAATGAAATTAACTTTATGTGTTCATCTTCCATTCCCATGACCTTGATAAAGTCATGTTAAGTTCTAAGAAATTTTCAAAATTTCTTAGGAATGTAGAAAAATTATGCTTACTATTAATGCAGTTTTATTCATTCCTTTTTTGTCCATTTACATATTTTCCCTATTGTACCCACTGGGATACCCCAGTCCGTTTCCAGATGACAGAACTGGACACGACTTCCTTGTTTCCAGTATTCAAGGGAAAATGTTCAGTATTTGGGTTTTAGGAAAAATAGTCCTAGGACATTTCATAAATTCTCATCACAGCAAAGTTTATTCATAATTTGCTGAATGTTTTCTACCTCATCGAATTCTCTCTCTCTCTCTCTCTCTCTCTCTCTCTCTCTCTCTCAGAGGTTGTGATTCTTCACTTTATTCTGGAAAGCGTTCAGTCGACTGATTAATTTCTAATGCCGACCCGTGTTTGCCGTCTGGGCTTCAGTTGTTTCTCCGCTTTGTTGGAACATGGGTTTTTGCATTCAGAACAGGTACCAGTTGGTCTGTAATTTCCTCTCCTGATGGTGCCGGAAGCTTCTACTATGGTCTTATGCTGGCCTTGTAAGGCAGGAAAGGGAGTACTCCTTCCTCCTGTGTTTTTGGGAAAGAGTTTAGGTAGTGTTGCTATTAATAGCTTCATAAATGTTTGACCGAATTCATTTGTGAGCTCATCTCAACATGAAATCTATTTTATAGGAAGATTTTTAGTAACATTCAATACTTTTTATGTTTTTCCTGCTCTGCTGAGATACGCTTGGCACATAAATATTATATATATTTAAGGTGTGCAGCATAATGTTTTATGTGACAAAATTTTCCTATTTATCTTCTTTTTGTGCTGGATTAGCTCTCCATAGCTATAATGAAATGCCCTATTTAATTAACTTAAAAAGATAAAAAGGTTGCTTTGGCTCTTCATTTTGAAGATTCCAGTCCACAAACAGTGTTCGGTGTACTGGACCTGTAGTGAGGCAGCAGAAAATGACAAGAACAGACAAAACAAAACCCACTTATGCCATGCCTGTGGAGAAGAAATCTGAAAGAGGAGACCACAGGCTCCTTCAAAACTGTGCTTCTGATGCACTAATGGTCTACAAGGCCTCACCTCCTCAAGTCTCCATTAGCTCTCAACAGTGCCACCTTGGGGAACAAGTCTTTTAACATACCAGCCTCAAAAATAACGGATCTAAACAACAACATGCAAACAAACAAAAACCTGCCACACTTGAGATCAACTCTCAGGCTGAGCAGATGGCTCAGATGGTAGAAAGCGTCTGCACGTGCAGATCTCTGGTGACCGAATCAAGAGGCAAGCACAGCAACCTGTGATTCCAGTCCCGGAAAGCTGGGGCTCCTTGGCCACTCACCTGAGCAGAATCAGCCAGCTCCAGGGGCAGTGAGAGACCTTGTCTCAAAAGATGTGATGGAAAGCCATTGAGAAGTCACTTGATATCAACTTCTGCCCCCAACCTGCATGTACATGTGTGAGCATACACATGCACACACGCACACACACATGCACACACACACACAGAATCAATCATCAAGTATACAATATAGTGTCATTAACTATTGTCACCCCTCTGTACCTTTGAACTCTGGAGTTACATGTCCCATACAACTGAGACTTTGTGTCCTTCAATCTACATCTCCTAGTTCCTAGCCTCTATCCCCTGGTGTCCAATCCAGTTAACTTTCCATTTTTATGATTTTGATCCGAGTTTCATGAAGTATCATATCCTCCAGATTCAGACAAGGAATTGCAAGTGGTAAAATGTGTCAACAGATAGATCTTCATCTTTCATCTATATGGAAATTATATATATTGTGATATATAATATCCATATATGAGAGAGATTTTACAGTATCTTTCTCTATTCATCTTTGGACAAACACATTCATATCTTGACCATTGTGAATAATACTGAAATTAGGGTAAAGGTACACAAAGTTCTTTAAGACTCTGATTCTGTTTCCTTTTGGTATGAAACAGAATCATGTGGTAGATCTCTTTTTAATATTTTGAGGAAAACTCTCCTGTCTTCTACAACACCCACAAGAATACATCCCCATCAAGTGTACAGCACGTCCCTCTCTTTAGCTGAAGCCATTCTCACACTCCTAAGATGATGCCTCGCTGTGATTTTGGTTCGTGCTTCCCTGGTGATTGAGAACTCTGAGTACCTCCACAGACACCCATGAGCTCTTTGTAAGTCTCCTTGGATTTCATGTTTATTTAGGTTCTTATTAGTCCATTTTTAATTAAATATTTCTTTGAGTTCTAGCCTGTTTTAGCCATCATAGAGCATGTCAGGGTTCTTATGGTTATTGTTTTCATGGTATATCTTTCCTTTTATATCCAATCTGTGTTCACTATACATAAAATATATGTCTTACAATGACTAGTTGGATGTTACTATTGAGTTAGGCTTCTTACTACATTTGCATTATTATTGATACAATAATCAATTGGTTTTAAACTGACATTAGTTGATTTCCATGTATGTTGCTTTTCTCATTTCTCATGTTATCATGTTCTGCATTGCTTTGGGCTTATATATATATATTAGGACACCATGTTTCTTTCTCTGTTGGCTTTTCTTCATGTCTCCTAATGGATAAGAAGCCAGTGCTGTGTGCTATTAATGTGGCCTCCCTTTGGAATGTCTCATGCTTCCTCACGTCTCACCTCTGAAACTTTGCACTTTCCCCTTTGTAAGAAAATATTCTCCTCAAAACTTTCTCCTGTGTAAATTTAAATAAATCATGAGGGGGAAAAGAGGCTTCTGTTTTAATATTCATGTACTCATATCTAATTTCTGTTTCCCTTTACTCCTTACGTACAAATTTAAATGCCCATGTTGCATTGTTCCTTCAGCCCGAGTGCTACAGTTTGCTGCTTGCAAGTCTAAGTCGTCTTGCTTTAAATTTCATGGTTTTCATTCCCATCTTCATAAGCTACATTTGTTTGTACAGAAAACTCATTGTCAGACCTTTTCTCTTACTTTTTGGCTTTAAGCCTGGAATCAAGTTGTCTCTCGGCTTCCATTGTTTCAGAAGAGAAGTCAGTAGTCAGTCACTTCATAAGCCCCCTCCATGTACGTAATGTGTTTCTTAAAACAGCCCTGTCCTGGGATTTAATTTTCAACCTTTGGTTTTCAGCAACTTGACTCTTGTGAACTACTTTATATTTATCTTGCTTGAGATCAACTTAGCTCTTTTTCTTGATTTTGGGATTATTATTATTATTGTTGTCACTGTTTTTCACCCAGTATGTTGTGCTTCACCGAGTATCATTCCCACTGTCATTGTTCTGTTTTCCTATGACCTCAGTAATAAACATGAATACATACTCTTTCCTATGATGTAAAGTTTTCAAGAAGCCCGGAGAACATCTGTTTATGTAATTATGTTGAGTCTCACATTGATGATGTGACAATAGAAGGAAGGGTTTGCTTCAGCTCACTTTTCAAAGACAGTTCACCATGGCAGAGATGGCACGGTGGCAGGAGCTTGAGGCAGCGGCTCACATCACAATACCAGTCAGGAAGCAGAGAGAGAGAGAGAGAGAGAGAGAGAGGAGAGAGAGAGGATGTGCTGGTGTTCAGCTCACTTTCATCTTTGTATGTGTGCACATGTGTGGGTGTATGGGGGTGGGTTTGTGCATGTGTGTGCCAGTGGGTACAGCATGCACACTTGTGGACCTATGGTGAGAGGGTATCCCTCAGTCACTCTCTACCTCACTTTTGAGAATGAATCTCTCATATAACCCAGAACTTTAAACATGTAATTAAATGTAGTGATTCCACTATTCAGGTTGATAAGCAAAGTCTGGTGCATCCTTCTGTCTCCACTTCCCGGCACCAGGATTCCAGGTGTGCCATTGTGCCTGGCTCTTACAGGGGAACTAAGGACCTAGCCTTAGATCCTCATGCATGTGTGACAGGCAGGTTACTGACTGAGTCGTGTCCCTTGCCACCCCTCACCACATTTTCTCAATCCAGCTCCCCAGCTGGTGGAACAGCCCACATTTAGGATGAATCTTCCCACTCCATCTAACCTAACCTAGAAACTGCCTCACAGATATGCCCAGAAGTTTATTTCCATAGCAATTATAAATCCCATCAGGGGACAACCAGGATCAACTGTCACACTTATCTTATTAGACATTAGCACTTAGAATATTGAGAAATAAATGTAATTAATGACCCACAAAAAAAGCAAAGAGAATTAGTACCCGTGTTGGTTAATTTCTTGTTACCTTGACACAAGCTAGGGTCACCTGAGAAGAGGGGACCTCAATTGAGAAAATGTCTCCATCAGATGGGCCTGTGGGCAAGTCTGTGAGGCATTTTCTTTGTTAATGATTGATGTGGGAGAGCCCAGCTCACTGTGGGCAATGCCAACATTAAGCGGGTGATCCTGGGTTGTCTAAAAAAGCAAGCTGTGAAAGCCATGAGGAGCAGGACAATAAGCAGTACCCCTCCATGGCCTCTTCTCCAGTTCCTACCTCCATGTCCCTGCCGTGAGCTCCCGCTTGGAATGCCCTCAGTGACGAACTGTGACATGGAAGAGTAAGCCAAATAAACTCTTCCCTTTCTATGTTGGTTTGGTCATGATGTTTATCATAGTAACAGAAACCTAACTTGCACGTACCATTCAACATAAATAATACAGTATTTTAAGAAGTTAAAATCTTACAACGAAGGACATGTTTTTGCAGTGAACCTTTTCTGTATTAATAGACTTTTAGTTTATAGTGTTTTTGGGTACTCAATCTGTATGATAATACTCAGGTAATAATTGGAATGTTCCCTATATAACTATGAATGAAGGACCACAGGAAGACAAGCAATTTCTTACTATGGTATTGAAGATAGCTTTAATACTGTAGAGTTGCTTGACTTGTCTTGAGAATGCTCACAGAATACTTTGAGATTTGTGACTTACTCACCTTAGTACATTGCAACTTTCTGATACATTCATCTGACATCTATTTGTTTTATTAAAAGCAATTTTATTATGATAATAACTCAGAATATTGATTTATTAGAATAATGAAAGGCCAAATCTAGTGATGAACAGTTTTATTTTCTAAAAACAAATTTTAAGATAAGTATATTTAAATATAGAGTTCCATTAAAATGAAAAGTCAAGAAAAGAGAATGTGAGAAGAAAAAGAGCACAGTTACCAGAAAAAGAACTGTGTATTAAATGAGTTGAAGTGTATCGGTGATATGTTGTCTCTGAGGACTCTGAAGATGAAATTTTTAAAAAAATGTGAAACAGCTGAATTGTTGGAACTTCTTCAATATATGTAACTTTACTTCATCACTATTAGAGTATGTCTTCGACTAACATATATATATATATATTCACTGTGGAGAGTTGAAAGAAAATGGCCCCCACAGGCCCATTGGGAGTGTACTATTAGGAGGTGTGGCCTTGTTGGAGGAAGTAGTCAAGTAGTTGCTGCAGGAGTGGGCTTTGAGATGTCAGAAGCTCAAACAAGCCCTAATGTGTCGCTGTTCCCTTCCTGCTGCCAATCCAGATGTAGAACTCTTAGCTTCTTCTCCAGCACTGTGTCTGCCATGCTCCCCTCCATGATGATAATGGACTGAACCTCTGAACTGTAGTCCAGCCCCAATTAAATGTTTTTCTTTATTAGAGTTGCCATGATCATGGTGTCTCTTCACAGCAGCAGAGACCCTAAATAAGATATGGGAATCCAATCTTTTTGCCTTCTATAATTTCTATAATTGATGTTCTTCTATAATTTATTAATTATCTTTATTTTATGTGCATTGGTGTTTTGCCTGCATGTATGTCTGCATGAGGGGGTCAGATCCCCTGGAACTGGAGTTACAGACAATTGTGAAAAGTGACAGCTGCCTCAGGCCTCTGCCAGTGTGCCTTCTTTGACAGGATGGACAGTTTGTCCTGGAACCATGAGCCAAAATGAGCCCTTTCTTAAGTCATGTTTGCCAAAGCAACAAGATGATTAACTATGATAGTCCATTGACAGCCTCCCTCTGGTGCAGATCAGGCTATCTCTGCTAAGCCTGTGCACATGTGATCTAGCCTTGCATAGTGAGCCTGCAATGACCTTGCCCCCAGGTGCCTTTCTTTGTTGTTCTACTCTGTAGACCCTGGGAACCTGAGATTGCCGGCACTGCAACAATTGTGCACCTGTCTCTTCTCTTTGGCTGGCCCACCACACCCTGCTCAGATATCTGCTTGCTGAACTGATTGCAGAGTTTACACTAATGGCCCACACAGGGGGTCTAGAGACCTGGTGGCTCATCTTGAGAGTCTCACTTGTCCTAGGCATTGATGTTTCAGGTTGTCTTGAGTTGCCCACAACTATTTGAGTATAGTGTGTCTAGTTTTAGAGTTACTTATGAAAGGAGAATCAATTTGGTGGCAGCAACCTCACCCTAGGTAAATAGAGAGGCTTTCCATTGTCTTAAGCATTGACAGCAAAACTTGAGAAAAGAAATTACGTACCATGCAAAGCCAAACAAAACATGTCTGACTGCCTACCTCATGAGCCACCTGTTTGAGACTCTTGATCAGCATGCTTGCTTTCTGAAATGTGCTCTTCAGAGGACCAACATCAGCACCACTCACGGAAGCCCTGGAAATGCAGAAGCTCAGGCCCCAGTCCAGATGCTCTTTCAGAATCTGCAATTTAACAGGATCCCCAGATAATCTGCTGCTTATTGGCATTTTAAAAGATCCAACCTCAGGCATGTGCATCCAGTATCCAGTGCTTCTAGAGGCAGTAACACTAGAAACCACCAGGGGCTCCAGCTAAACCCTGTACTCCTGATTATACTTTGCTATGTGGAAATAGACTGGCTGGGTGCTGGTTCTCCTCAGAGGCTTGGGGACCGGTGTGAGATTCCGTGAACCTGTGATGGTCACTGGATCACGTGCCTCACTCCAATTAGGCACTCTGCTTCATAGGACTGTCCTGACTGGACTCTGGGAAGACAATTATCCAAAGACATAATTCACATAGATAATTACAAGTGTAATTTCATTTCCTCAAGGCATTTTCAGACCATATTTTCAAGATGTCTTAACTTATCGACTCAAGCTTCCCGTGATTTTTCTCTCATGTGGTGACTCCAGTTTTCAAATTTTCACTTTAAATTTGCCTCTTCCAGGAAGGCCTTTTTTACTTAGGGCCCTCAAGGGAAACATAGAAACGAGTAGTCATGTGGATAGAAAGATGGATAGAGAGGTAGGAAGATGATTGTAGGTAGATGATAATCGATGATAGAGATAGATGATAGACAGATAGATGATAGATGATAGATAGATAGATAGAGATAGATGACAGCTAGATGATTGATATATGGTAGATTATTGATAGACAATAAATAGATAACGGTAGATGATACATAGACAGTTAGATGGTAGATAGAAGACAGATGCTAGAAAAATAATAAAAAATGATTGATTAATGGATTTATTGAGAAATAGAGATGACTGACAGATGGATAGGTAGATGATGGGTAGACTGACAGAAGTGCTTTGATTAGAGGCATTGATTCATGTGGTTACAGACACTGAGCAGTCCCTTTCTTTCCTAAGCTAGAGACTTGGGAATTCAACAGATGAGCTCAGTCCAAGACTAAAAGCTTCAGAACCCAGAAGTAAAGGGAACAACTCTCAGCCTGAGGCCAAATGATGAGACCCTGACTGGGGGCGAGTTCACTAGCGCAAGCCTCAGACACTAAGGTCCAGTGACTCTGGAGCCCTGGTCAAATGGGTGAGGCCCTGGCTGAGGTGAGCACACTAGGGCAAGTCTCAGACATGAAAGCCCAGTGACTTTGGAGTCCTGATGTCCAGTACCAGAAGAGGCATGCCCAGCCCTGAGAGAAAGGACACATTGGCCTCCCCATGGCCTTTTGCTCAGTCTGGGCCTTCAACTGCTTATATGCAGGCTGACAACATCAAAGTGGAACCTCTCAGCCCGCTGACCCATGTGCGAAGCTTCCCCAGAAACACCCTCCCAGACACACACAGAAATAACACTGCTGGCTCTCTGGGTATCGCTCAGTCCAGCTCTGCCTCACCAGCATCCCTGAAATCTTCAGTCACAGAAAGAGTGTTCATAAACCTCCCTTGATAACTGTTGACAGTACTCTTGGGGTGACTTGAAAAATGTATACGCTTTCTTTTATATTTATCACTTAGGGTTTTTTGTGTTTTTTTTTCCGCCACAACCTTTAGAAGAAACCCAACCTGGATTTCCGTGCTCTTGCCTTCAGCATGGTCTCATGCTTGACCCCTGGCCGAGTTAAAATGGGTGCCGTGATTATACTGTTGCTCCTTCGCCAGCAGCACTTCAGGCAAGTGAGTGACATTTTTGCCAGAGTCACGGCTATCATCTATCCACTCACCGCAGCGTAGACTGGATCCCACCAACCATCACATCAGGCATCATATCCTATGTCACATCTTCCTGGGTCAGAGGAAGGTGACGCTGAGGTGGCCTCACAGTGGTAACTGCTTGGCTGTCTGCATACAGGGTGAGTGATCTCAAATAGCAGAAGCAGGGGTGGGGGCAGAGGCGTGTCCCACTGACACAGGACACCATTCCTGGGGGCTCAGCACCTCCCTGCCCAAGGTCAGGCTTGTTCAGCTGATATGGGAGTGGCTGAGTGGTGAAGATCAAGCAGCAGGAATAGGAGCTTCCCCCTCTCTGAGTGACCCACAGAGTGCATCTAACCTAACTAGCTCTCTTCTCCACGTGCATTTGGATAGTTGATGTCTCGATATTAAATCACAGCTTGAGTATGTAGGGCGATCACTCGCGATGTGGTTGCTCTGCCCTGGGGGTTGATATGTACCTAGCAAGGCTTTTTTGTTTTTTTAAAGTAGAACTGAGCTCTCCATGTTAAGAGACTAAAATAGAGGCCTAACTTCAATTCCCATGACTTCACTCATTCCAAGGAAATAACAAGTGATACAGTTAAATAATTGCATTCAGGGATATTATTTGAAACTTTATTTATAATAATAACAACAACATAAAATTAGCCTAAATCCAACTATGGAGGATCATCCAAATTATGATCTATCCACATGATGGGATATTACATAGTCATTTAAAATCTTATAACGGAAATTTAATGGCACTGGAAAACACAATATGCTGCGTAATTTTGTTAGATATGTATAAAGTATATAGGGAAATATTCATGGTTTTCCGTCTCTCAATGACAGTGTTGATTATGGGTGATTTTTAAAAATGTCCTTAAGAGACCCAAATTCAACTGCTGGTGGGAATTTAAATGAATGTATCCACTATGGAAATCAGTACGAGGTTCCTCAAAAACATTAAAGTTATAACAGAAGACCCAGCGATAGCACTGCTGGGTAGGGAGTTGAAAGGCTCCAAGTAGCACAGCACAGAGATACCTCGACTATCTGTGCTAATTGCAGCACAACTCGTAACAGTCAAGCTGTGAGTCAGCTTTGATGTCCAACAACAGATGAGTGGATGCAGAAAACTAACATACACATGATGGAGTTCTAGTCTGTCCGAAAAGATAGAAGGAAGGCTATGTGGGAAGAAGAAAGGGGGACCAATGGGAGGGAGGATAACGGAAGGGTGATGTGGTAAATATGAACAAAGTACAGTATGCATGTAAGAGACCGTCGAACTGAAACACAGTCATTATTTTTGCATGCCGTTGTGGTTTAAGTGAGAAATGTTCCCCATTAGGCTTCTTCGTCTTAGTTTGCTTCTCTGTTGCTGTGATGAGACACTGACCGAAAGCAAGTTGAAGACAAAGTTGGATTTATTTCCTATGACACTTCCAGGTAACCGATGGTCACTGAAAGAGGTCAGGGCAAGAACTCAAGGCAGGAACCTGGTGGCAAGAGCTGATGCCAGAGGCCATGGAGGAGTGGAACCTGGTGGCAAGAGCGGATGCAGAGGCCATGGAGGAATATTGCTTACTGGCTTGTCCCCACGGCTCGCTCCGCTTGCTTTGTTACATGACCCAGGACTGCCTTCTTAGGGATGGCGCTGCCCACAGTGGGCTGGGTCCTCTCATATCAACCATTAATGAAGAAAACGCCCACAGACATCTCCACAGGCCCTCTGCCGAGGCCATTGCTCCACTGAGGTTCCTTCCTCCAGGAGACTCTAGTTTATACCAAGTTGACAAAAACTAACCAAACCACTCATGTGTTTAAGCGCTGGATCTCCAGTTAGTGGTGCTGTCTGGGGAGGCTACGAAACTTCTAGGAAATGTGTCAGGCTTTGAAAGTCGGTATCTTTGCCCCACTTCCAGTTCACTCTCGCTGTCTCTCAGAGGGTTGAGGGGCGACCTCTCGCTTCACCATATGCTGCCTGCTGCCACGCCTTCCTCCACCATGATGAACTCTCGTCCTTCTGAAACCTTAAGACAAAACACATTCTCTTGTCTAAGCAAAATAAAACTGGCTGATATATACTAACATATATGCTAAGTTTAAAAATAAAGGTAAATAAGCAAAAATGCTTCTTTATCATAATGTTCCAATTTGTTCCACTCTTACACATCAATATGTAAGAAAAATCTTACTGTGAGCTATGACTTGGAATCGGGGCCTGAGGGTCTGAATTTGAGGTGCTAGGGCTGGCAGCGGGATCTTTAAAAAGTCTGGAAAGGGCACAGAACTTACCCCAGCTCTCTTGTCAGCAGGATGCAAAACAGAAATAGTGGATATGAAAGAGTCCTGGGGCGGGCAGGGCAAACAGGTGGGCCATGGCTCGTGTGCACTAGATGAAGAAAGAAGAAGGCCCTCTGCCAATCAAGGTTGGTACTGAGAAGACTGCAGCTCACCCACATCTCCTCCAGTCCATCTTTGGAACAGATAGCTTTAGAAAATATTATACATAATATTTCGTTGGTTTTGAGGTGAGATAAAAATCTTGATTTGTACTTCTCTGCTAAGAAAGTTGAACGTGTCTTTTTTCATGTATTTGTTGTCCACTTTAATTTGTGTGTGTGTGTATGTGTGTGTGAGAGAGAAAGGGAGAGAGACAGAGACACAGAGAGAGGGGACTATCTGTGTGTGCATGTGTTGTCTGTATGAGTTGTTATGGGCATATGCACATATGGATGCAAACTGTGTGTCAGAGGTCAGCATTGAGTGTCTTCTTCAATTACTCTCTACTTTTTGAAACAGGGACCCTCAATAAACTTGGAGCTTATCAGTTGGCTAGATGGCCAGCCAATGAGCTCCAGGGATTGACCTGTGTCTGTCCCATCCCCATCCGGACTGGAGTTAAAGGTGCATGCCATCATCCCTAGAAGTTATATGGATGCCCGGGATTTATATTCAGGGCCTAAAATGCTTGTGCAGCAAGCACTATACTGACAGAATCATCTCAACAGGCCTTGCATTGCATTTCCTTTTGAGAACTGTCTAAATTCATTTCCCTTTGGACATTCTGATCTGTGACTTCATGGGAAGCATATTCTATGTCTTTGGTATTATACTGTTAATACACTTCTTCTATGGCCACAATCTGAAGGGTATATTTTTAAGGTGTTTGTTCCCCCATGTTTTTTTATAAACTTATTATTCACTTTTATGGAGTGATGTGTTCCTCTACTCTGTCTTCCAGCCCTGGTACTGGCACAATCCATTCTATTGGTGAAGCTTTTCACTGAGGTCTTTATTGAGTTTCTCATTATTAGCATTATTTCAATTTGGCTTTTCTTCTGTAATTCTATCTCTTTAATTTAATTCTATTCCCATATCTTGTTTACTTCCTTATTTCATTCATCTCTTTGTTTTAATCTTCTTTGAGTTGTTTGAACATCATCTTTTGAACTCTTGTCTGAGATTTCTTTGAGGTCATCCTCATTGGGGTCCATTATTATGAGATTGGTACTGTAGGAGGAGCCATGTTGTCTTAATTTCTGTTGTTTCTGTTTTTGCACTGAGATTTGAGCATCTGGAGTCAGTTGAATGGGGGTGTGGGACTGGACCAATGGTCTGAGGACTGTTTATCTGCCATTGTCAGGATCTAAGGAAACTGAGCAAGTACGGGCAAGGGGTTCAGCGTTTGGGAAGCCCCTGGTACCAGGATGGGGGCCAATCAGAAGATGCAGACCCTGTAATCCTTAAAGTTTAAATTTTGTTCACAAAATTCTGTCATTTCCATCAAAGTGGACAGAACAAGAAATGTTCATGTGATGTGGAATAAGCAGACTTGTGAAGAAAAAAGATCATGTTTCCTTTTATAAGCAAGAGATAGATTTAAAAGGAACACATGAGAATAAAAGACTATTTGGGAAGAGGAAAGAGGGCTGTGGGGAGAAATGAAGTCCTGAGTTCATGTGTGTTATTGACATGAGCATGGCCATTTTAAGGATGCCAGCACCTCAGACCCATGAGAATGGCAAGACCTTCTCCTGGTCTGAATACAGATGTTGCCAAATAAATGATTACAATGGCTAGAAAGAACCTACCAAGAGTTTCCACATCCCAGATGGCTGTGGCCTGGGAGCCGTCACCTAGCTGGACTAGCAACCCCATCTCCAGGATTCTGCTAGATAAGACAAACATGCTGAGTTTCCACGCCACTGTTGGTGCATCACCATCTCAACCCATGGGCCTCCAGATCCCAGTTTGTGGTATTCATGTCTGTCATTTCTCCACTACCCATCACCCACGTCAGGTCAAGTCCAGAGCCAGGCAGACTGCAGCATAACACTACTGATAGAGGAGGAGGGAGACCAAGATAGGAAAATAGGATGGTATAAGCAGAGTATATCATAAACATGTATCAAATATCATAATGAAACCCATTGCTTTACACATTTCAGACACATTAAAATAAAAGAGGGAAAGATTTTTTTTAATTATTGGCATGGTTAAGTATGCCTATAACTCTAGCACTTAAGAGGCTGAGGCAGGAGGATCAAGAGTTCAAGGTTAACCTGGGTCATATATCAGACCCTGTCATGTGTGTGTGTGTGTGTGTGTGTGTGTATGTGTATGTGTGTGTACAGACAGTTCTTGTGTCTGGCGAGAGAGCAGAGGAGCCTTGTGGCTAGTTATGACATGAGCCCCCACTTCTAAAAAGACTAGCAGACTGGGGTCTTTTCTCATGAGAGAATCATTGTTCCTACACACTAATAACTAAAAGATCCCAGGGCCCAGAACTTACCTTAAATAGGTTCTCTACCCACAGTCCAATGGTTCAAGAAACCCTCAGCCCCAAGAGTACATTCCCTGCCCTTAGAAAAAAGAGTGGCAGCTGCTTCTGCACACCCTGACCTGAGCTGCCCAGGGCGATGCTCAGCAGTCCCCATGGGTGGTGTGATACAGCAGCCACTATCAAAAGCTCTGTCTTTACTGAGTTCTAGACTGCAAACGCCCTCTCTCCTAACACTCCTGAGCCTCCACAGTGACTCCAGAGAGCTCTATGCTCAGGAACTTGAACTGAGTGTGGAATCCTCCTAGGTACTGCATGATGCTCCATGGCAAGCCATGCAAAAATAACACCAAGATGCCAGGCGTTCCCTCATAGTGCAGGAGCTCGAGTTCAGTGGCAGTGAAATGAATCAATATGTACCAACATGGAAAAGCTCCAAAATCTTTTCGGGTTTTTATTTTATTTTTAAAAAGTTGCTAATCAGGGTGTAAACCATCAAACCATTTATACAAAGATAACTCAAAACATTACAATTTTAATTTCTGTGGGTGTGCAAAGGCAGAAAACAATGTCTGGAAAGATTCACAGCAAACTGATAATACTGGTTAGATCTGGCAGGGGTTGGGTAGAGTGTGCAGAGAACAAAAATTTATCCTGTTTGTATTTAGAATTATTTTTTTCTCTCTTCTGGTATTGAGGATTGAGCCTAGGGCCTTGCATGTGCTGAGCCAGCACTCGGCTATTGGGTTACAAATCCAACCCTTGTCTAACTTTTCATATTTGAAACAGGATCTTTCTAAGCTGTCTAAGCCGGTCTTGAGCTTCCTCTGCAGCCCAAACAAGCCTTGAACTGCCGATCCTCCTGCTGCGACCTGGTGAGTAGCCATGATGACAGGAAGGAGCCACCACGCCTGGCTTAAAATTAGTTTTGAAAAGAATGTGTTCATGAATCCCTAAGCCATTAACATGGGTTGAGGAGTTAAAACAGCAGGCCAAAAAGTGTGAGTAGATAATAACTGAATGAATAAATACATAAATATGCTGTATCCGTTAGGGTTTTTGTCACCATGAAAGACACCTGAGAGAAACAATTTAGGTGGAAGAAAAAAATTAGTTGACTCATGGTCCAAGGTTTCAGTCCCTGGTCAGTTGGCTCTGTGGCTTCTAGGCCTCAGGGAGGAAAACCATGGCAAAGCAAAGCTGATCACCTGATGGTAACCTGGAAGCAGCATATTGCTGTTGAATCAATGTGAGATGTCCATTAAAATAAACTGTTGTTGATGGGGACTGTGTGCACAGGTAAGAAATCACATTAGAAAACAAACAGACATGAGACTGATGGAGAGAACCTGCAAGGGGAGGGTAAACATTGTGATAGAGGAGTGAGAGGGAGGGAGAGAGAAGGCAGGGGTAGAAGAAGTGGAGGGAAAGGAGGGAGACATTGAACAGAGATATGTTCTTTAAAGGTGTGTCCCCATGACCTTCTTCCTATAACCAGGCTCTACTTCCCAACATTTCCATTACTCCCTGACAGTGCTATCAAATTATGAACTCATCAATGGATTAATCCATAGATGAAGACAGATCTACCGTGATCCAGTCTCTCTCCCAAAGTCCCACCTTTGAACCCCACTCGCGCACCACACCAAGCCTTCACCACATCAGCCAATGGAAAGCTAGCATGCTTCATGTTCAAACTATCATATATGCTGCAGACAAGAAATCCAGGTTTCTCATTGAAAAAAGGTGGTTGCCAAATGGGAAAAGGCAGAGAAAGAAAAGAATACCGATGTTTAGGATTGCAATTTAGGGTTGGGATGCTTGCTGACTTAAGATGGCTTTACCTCCCCATAAGCTCACTATGTTGAGATACCAATGGGTTGGATGCATTTGATCCTGCGGGGCATCACAGGTTAGCCATGGCTGCACTGTGGAGCACTGGATCGCTAACCTGGAAAAGGAGCAACATTCCAAACTCCAAAGTGTCCTTTGTACAGAGGGTACGTTGCTGTATTGTATCATTTAAACATTACGAATATAAGCCATTGTAAGTCAGAGGCTGTGGGTTTAAGTAAGAATGCAAAGGGTTTTTTAAAGACTGATTTAGAGACATGAGTAGGGAGGAGAGAGATAGAGGATGAGAGAATGGGGAATGAGAGGGGGGAGGGAGGGAGAGGGAGAGAGAGAGAGAGAGAGAGAGAGAGAGAGAGAGAGA
>LOJH01000444.1:0-17651 GCA_001685095.1 Ellobius talpinus | reverse complement strand
AGAGAGAGAGAGAGAGAGAGAGAGAGAGAGAGAGAGAGAGAGAGAGAGCAGGAATAAGGTGTTAAGAATTGGAGATTCTGGGGCTGGAGAGATGGCTCAGCGGTTAAGAGCACTAGCTGCTCTTCCAAAGGACCCAGGTTCAATTCCTAGCACCCATACAGCACAGCTCACAACTGTCTGTAAACTCCAGTTACAGGGGATCTGACAGACCAGACTTACATACAGGCAATACACCAATGTACATACAATAAAATAAAAATTAAACTTGAAAAAAAGAGCTTGGTTGTGGTGGTGCATGTCAGTAGGCTTTGCTGAAGGCAGGAGGATCACAAGTTTCAGGCCAGTTTGGGCTAGGCTACACATTAAAAATGAAGAAGGAGGAGGAGGAGGAGGAGGAGGAGGAGGAGAAAGAAGAAGAGAAGGAAGAGGAAGAGGAGGAGGAGAACTGGAGATTCTGGTTATGGGTACATGAGACTTCATGCATTTTTCTATAAGCCTGAATTACCCACTGAACAGAAAGAAGTAATTTTGCAACAAATAAGACAGAACAACTTTCTGCAGAGAGCAGAGTTGAGCTGATCAGATGCAGCAGCCATGGGCAAAATAAGCAGCAGCAAGAATTTAAGGTCGACCACAACCTCAGTCTCCAAAATAGTACTGCCAGCCCTGGATCATGGGTCAGTGTGGTTTTGGAGTACTGCAGCATGTAGAGACTAGCTGGCACTGAACAGGAACCCGAAGAAGCAGTCCCTGAAGCTGAGCACTGACCAGTCCTTGCTCTCTGTCCACAAGTCAACCATTGCACTACAACAGAGACGTGCAGTCTTGAACTACCTGAGAAATCAAGCAACAAGAAGATCAGCAACCAAAGGATTGGGCATTTTTCAACTGTAGAATGCTTTTGCATGAAAAAGAAAAAGTTGCCATTTTGGTTATGAGAAAAGCGCACTGGGCTCTCAGCCTGAGGATGTGGAAAAACCTGGTGTCGTAGTTTGCTTTCTAGTGTTATGATAAAGAACCATGACCATAAGCAACTTGGGAAAGAAAGGGGTTATTTCAGCTTTACGTCTTACAATTCACCATAGAGAAGTCAGGGTAGGAACTCGAGGCAGGAACCTGGAGGCAGGAACTGAAGCAGAGGCCATGGAGGATGGTGCTTACTGGCTTGCTCCCCTGGGGTTGTCCCATCTTGTTTTTTTTAGATACTAAAAGACCATGTGCCCAGGTATGACACCACCCACACTGGGCTAGACCTCCCACATCCATCGTTAATAAAAAATAATATGCCACAGACTTACCCACAGGCCAATCTGAAGAAGGCATTTTCTCAATTGAGGTTCCTCTTCCTGTTAGACACTAGCTTATATCAAGTTGACAAAAAACAAAAAACAACCAGGATATTGGGTGATGTTTTGTCTATGGAGATGGGATATGCCCCATACACACACCTGAAACTCACTGACCTCTCTGGGACCCTTGGATCTTTTTTGGAAAGCCTGACAAATGAAATTAAGACAATCCCAGGTTGCTAATGTCTTTGGCACCCAATAACAGAGGGGTCCCTCATTTGTAGTTGGCAGCCACGAGGAGACCTTGACCTAGAATGCAGGTGGTTTTCAAACTTTACATATAGACATGTTCTATAATGTATGTGTACAGTGTAAGTATGCATGTATGGATGTATGCATATATTTTATATATAATCTGCAGGAGACCTTAATCTATAAAATACATAATACACACAATATAATTACATTATGGCTCAATTCCCAGGGCTGTCTGAGTCTTTCTTCTATCAGGGAAATTGTCAGGGTTCTCCAAACCCCCAACACACCTACACTGAGACCTGCTGACCTTGGGGCTCCAGAGCCTCAGAACCTCCTGATGGAAGTGAAATTGGTACAGTCCACCTGTGTCACCTGAAGAGTGAGCCTTCGCTTGTCCAGCATCCCACAGGACACTCCATGGGACACACCATGCTCATTAACTACTAACCATGTCTCTGTTCAACATTCACTCCCAAGGGAAGAGCCCCCTGACTAGCATCCATCCCAAAGCCCTGTTTGTTCTCTTGGGCTTTCAAACTATTACCCATTCCACAGAGCTCCAGGCTGCAGGCACCAGACACACAGCACCTGCCTGGGATATGCTTGTTGAGTGGATACACCAGCTGGCAGTGCTAACTCTTTCTGCAACCTTCCAGAGGAACCACCAGAGAAAAGTCTTCTACGTCCTCTTCAACACAGCTCTTCAAACACATCCCAAGGGTGGGTTTCCTCGACAGCTTCAGTGGACAGCCTACTCCCCTCAAGTCTGAATCGTCTTCTCCCTTTGGCCTTGTAAAAATCTTCCCTGGCAGCCCACAGAACACTTTCCCCTTCTAATTGTTGGTTTACGTCTCACGAACAGCGGTCAAGCTTCCCATCTCTAATGCTCACCTGTTCATTCATTAGCTATCAAGTATGGCTTTTTGGAACAATTATATTCTGTCCTACTGTCAGCTCTCTCAGCATAGGTAGCACGCGCATCCCAGCTCCTCGCGCAGGATGGAAATTACTGCTGGCATGCCCAAACCTGAAGAATGATTGCATCCGGCACACAGTTAAATAATGAATGTTTAGCAGTGCACATTGGGATAGGCAAAAGATATGAAATATCTACTCTTCTAAGTGGGATATGCTAAGTAGTTTTTATAATAAAACCATATGGGAGGAAGACAGACTATTGAATCATGAGCTCGCCTCAAGACGCACTGGAGGGTGGTGAATTTGCAGAGCCCAGCTGGCAATGTCAGCTCATCTGTGAAATGGGGACAGTGATTATGGCCTTGGTGGGGTGGGTCCTGAAAGCTTAGCAGGGAGCCTGGCACACAGTAAGTGCACAGTTTGCAGTAGCTGTTGTCACCTGCAGAGTGGCCCTCCTAGGCAGGCTGGCAAGATGCGACATGCTATGTCCTACAGCACATCAATCCCAGGCTCAGTGTCTGACTTATGCCACAGGCAAGCTGTGGGCAGAACCTTCTTTGCTGCCAAACAAGGTGGAAGGTTCTAAACAGATCTGAATAAATGGAGTTAGAGTAGAACTGGAAGCCTTCTCTCCATCTGAAGCCCTATAGCAACAAGAATTCTGGCTCAGACACTGTCCCTGTGCCACATGCTTACAGGGCCTTTCTGGATCCTCTATTATGCCCGGATCCTGCAGGCCAGGGGGACATACACCTATCTAGAGTGTGGGAGGGTTAATATATCAAATCTTCAATTGTGCTGGGGGTTTCAGTATCCGCCATTTCTTTCTGAAATGTTCCCAAGCCAGGGCAATTTGGGGCTCATGGGATCCTCTGAAGCCACCCTTATAAACGTAAGTCACTACACTAGTGTGTGTTGAGCCAAATGGGTGGGTTAGTTAGCAAAAATCGATGAAACCTGGGGAAGGGTCATTGTTAGGGTTCCTATATTACTATGCTAAAACACCACGACCAAAAGCAACTCTTTCACACCACAGTCTGTCACCAAAGGAATGCCGGACTGAAACCTGGAGGAACCTGGAGGCAGGAGCTGATGTAGAGGTCATGGAGGAGTGCTGCTTACTGGCTTGCTCCTCATGGCTTGTTCAGCCTGCTTCTTTATAGAACCCAGGACCGCCAGTTCAGGGGTGGCCCCACCCACAATGGACTGGGCCCTTCCCCATCAATCACTAATTTAAAAAATGTCCAACAGGCTTGCTTGTAGGCCAGTCTGATAGAGGCCTTTTCTCACTTGACTCTGGCTAGTGTCGCGTTGATATCGAACTGCCCAACAAAAGGAGAAGATGTACTGAGTGTGGAGGCTGCTCCTGTGGTAGCAGGCACCTCCCTGTGGACCTGAGCATAAGGAACACATTCAGGAGGTGGGCCACGCAGGGCCCTTAGTGTCTTGATGTTGATCTCTGCTGGATTGTGACATGTCATTTTGTTTGACTCAGCAAAGGCCAAAGAGAGGTTAAGAGTAAGCGCTTCACCAGGGTCCAAATGGCACATGGCCAGATGTTACCTAACCTCCTTCCTGGTTCTTTGGCCTCAACCAAGTGTCCTTTCTTTATCACAGTTTCATCACTCATAAACCAAGAATAAGACAGGCATAAGGCATGCCTGCAGTCTAGTACTCCGGAGGCTGAGGCAGGAAGGTGAGAGATAGCGCCAGCCTGGGTTCCATGGTGAGTTCCAGGCCAGCCTGGAGAGTGATCAAGGAAAGACACCTGTGGCCAATCCATGGTCTCCACATACAAGTGCAAAGGTGCCCATACACATGCATATGCACATGGGTGAAACATAAAGGAAGTCCTAGCCTTTCTGAGCCCGAGTGCCTAAATGAGTTTCTTGTAGCCACTGTAGCAAACTCAGTGGCTTCAAACAACAGATCTTTGTTAGCAGCTTCTGGAAGCTAGAGATAAAAGTTCAAGCGTCCACAGCGTCATCCTCCCGCAGGCTCCAGGGATGAATCCATTTCCTGCCTCTTCCCATGCTTGCGTGGCTTCATCTAGTGTTGTCTTCACATGGCTCTCTCCCCTCCATGTCATTCCCTCCATGTCTGTTATGTGGATAAAAGCACTGGGTGAGTTACTGGGTAAGGCTTTTTCAGCATTTAATGAGATGACCATGTTTTCTTTTCTTTCAGTTTGTTTATATGGTGGATTACATTGGCAGATTTTCATGTATTGAGCCATCCCTATGTCCATGGGATGAAGCACACTTGATCATGTTGGATGATCATTTTGATGTGCTCTTGGATTCAGTTTGCCAGTATTTTACTGAATATTTTTGCACCAATATTCATGAGGGAAATTGGTCTAAAAGTTATTGGGTGAAAGCATTGTATATGGATCTTGGTAGTTAGCTCACTTAAACACTCAGCTGCTTTTGATTGAAACCATCTTTAGATGTAATTTGCATATTCAGAGTGCGATGTCCCCATGCAGAGTCCTTGACAAGGTGCTTCCAGGGACAGTTAGGGTCACCAAGGGTCTTTAAATATCATTGATTGATCACTCCTATTACCTTACCGATGTAAGTGGGTAGAATGGAAAAGCTAAGGTTTGTAAAATAGTTCTTTGGCAGAGAGTGCGGAGTCCACCAACATTTAAAATATGTGCCTCATTGTTTGAACCATCATCAATGAAGCATTCCTACAGACTGATCAGCAACTTCACAGAGATCTAACATATCTCTCAGTGGTAGAGGCCTTGCCCAGCATGTGCAAGGCCCTGACCTGGGTTCCACCCCTAACACTGGACAAATAAAGATAATATGGCTGAAGAAAACGAAGAACAAAAGGGAAAGGAGATTAAAAAAAGAATAAGTTTTTCTTTAAGGTTAAAAAAAGGTAAATGACCACAGATGTCCTCTGTAGAACAAAGGCTTAAACGTTCACAACTGCCCCTTAGCTGTGGCCCCATGAGTAGATTGACAGGAAAGGTGAGAACCTATGAAAAGCCAGCCATCGACAAAACTTGCAAAACAACCTCATGATATAAAATCGCCAACATACCACATACACTGGTAAGCATAGGCGGCATTCTGGTTTTCCATCATGATATACAGGTAAGCAGTCAGGAATCATCTGCCTTCCAGGTACTTAGTGCCTCCTGCTGCAGGACCCTGAGCCTCTGAGTCTCTGTTAGAGAGTAAGCCTTTGCCTTTGTCTACTCATGACTCATGTCTCCACCCCTGATCAGAAATGCTCACTGGAAAGCCTCACACTCTCTGTGGTGGTTGGGAGATGTTACCAGACGGCGTTGGTCATCTGGAAGATTTTGAATGGGAGAATGAGTGGCCTGCTGACTAGCTACGTGAAAGAGACCCATTGGCAAATCTTACCTGCCTCAATATCCCTCAGACATCTGCTTGGGTAAGAACAAAGCAAAGGGATTCAAGGCCATGTCTAAGCTCTAAGCTCTAGGGCCAGTAACCAAAGGCAATCACACCCCTTGTCTCAGGTCCTAGACACAGGGAAGCCTACAGAAGTGCCTGCAGCCAATCATCACAAAGCTATGCCGCACAGGTGCAAAGAAACAGTGATATGCTGGGAACCTAGACCCTAGTGGGATGGGCTGGAGGGAGGGGCCCAATACACCAATCCCCAGGGCTGAAATACAACACACACTATAGTCAGCTCCTTTAATACCGGAGCCTGGCATTGGCTTACCCGCTTCTGGGCCTTTGTTTTTTCCACAATGGATGCACGTCTAAGCTCCTGCCATGTAAGCAGATCTGATTATGGCAGACTGGTGATTTTCAGGCTGAGCAGCTAGGGTCTCAGCTTTCCCACATTGTGGAGATATGGAATTCTTGCCTTATGAGGCTGTGTGATCAGTGTGGGCCAAGTCAGTTGTCTGGGCTCTGAGCTGCTGAGGGAAAGGGATTTCTAAGGCAAGAAGCAGAATGCTCCAAGTGGACCAATGAAATTACCCACTCCTTGCTCAAGAAGCCCTGGTGTGGATGGAGCATTCACTGGGAAACCATGAGGCAGGAGCCCCTTGAGATTCAAGGCTTGATGAGGGCCTTTGAAATATAAAAGCCAGCATCCACCAATGAGTAGACTAGACCCCTCATGATCAAAGTGTCTCCAGAAATCTTATTAATCTACAAGGTGCCTCTCAGTTAAATCAAGTCAGTAATTTAGATTAATCGTTGTGGAGCTGGAGAGATGCCCAGAAATCAAGAGCACTGACTTCTCTTGTAGAGGACTTGAGTTCAATTCTCAGTGCCTATGTGTCAGCTAACAGCTAGCTGTCTTTAATTCCAGTTCCAGGGGCTCCAATGAGCTTTTCTGGACTCTGTAGCACAGATGTACATGCCAGCAAAATACCCATACATGTAAAATAAAAAAATAAATAAATAAATAAATGTGTTTTAAGATTAACCATCATAAGGAGACAGAGAAATTGATTTTCCATTCCACCTTTTGTTGAACTTGAGGAGGAAATATGAGAAGCTAAAGCTCCAACAGTTGAGCATCACAGAGAAACTGCAGCCAAATATTCCTGAGCTTTCTAAGGCCCACTCTGCCCTTAGCAGTAGAGGAGAGCAAATCCACACAACACTCATTTGTGGCGAGGGGACACTGATTCTGTGAGCACCCTGCCTGCATGGGAGGACATGGAAAGCCATTCTTGGAAATCTCAGCTCCATCTAAGAGTGGAAGGCAGCCTTGGGTGTGCCAGGAACTCTAGGCCTCTTCAGTCCGCATCATATGGCAGATAGGGCTTCTTATTACCATTGAGGACTGAGGCAAAAGCTCTCCTTCAAAGTCCTGTAGAGTTCTACTTGAAAATCTCTGTTGCTACCACCCAGACCAGCCCTGTCACCGCCACCCAGACCAGCTCTGCTTCCTTTAGGCAAGGCTAGGGTACCAGACTAAAATGAGCTGCCCTGTCGTCCCAACCAAACATGACTTCCACCTGTCACAAGGCTGCTTCTCCTCCTGGTGTGTGGTTGTACAGGTGCCATGGTCACTCAGGAAGTCCTGGGTATGGAAGAAGTTGGCTTACCCTCAGACGGATACAGGGACATCAGAGGAGGTCACACAGGTCACACGGGGTAGCCTGTGTTCCATCTACTCCCCTTGGCCTTAGTCAGTCTGTTGGGTCCATATGATCAAAATGTCTGACAGAACACCTTAATGGAAGGAACTGTTGAGTTTGCTCTGAGGTCCAGAGGGCTCAGGCTATGGTCTTCTTGGCTCTATATGCTCCCGGAGACTATCACAGCAGTAGGAGGGGCCGGTAAAGGCTGCTGTTCACATCTTAGCAGACAGGAAGCAGGGGCCACCCTTTGTATTCCAGAGCCTCAAAGTTGGATACCAAGTATTCAATACATGGGACTGTGGAGATGTTTCATGATCAAACAGCACAAGTCTGGGAGCAACTCATGGCGTCTGAAGACCAAGCAAGTTAGCATAAGAGAACCAGGTGTCACGGTTTGGGCATGAAGAGTCTCTTCCATAGCCCCTACTCCTGTGTTGAATGAGGTTTTGTCCCAGTACATAGTTCAGAGATGAGGCTTCTGAGGATGGAGCTGACCTCGTGAATGGACCAGTCTGTTGGTAGATTCATAACTGAATGGACTATTGGGAAGTGTTGGAAACTGTGGAGTGTGGGGCCTAACTGGAAGGAATAGGTCATTCGGGCCTTTCTTTGCTGGGTATACCTTGTTCCTTTCCTCCTTCTCCCCCTTCTCCTCCTCCTCCTCCTCCTTGTTTTCATCCTTGTCCTCCTCCTCTTCTTCTCTCCTCCTTCTCCCTTTCCCTCCTCCTTCTTCCTTGTTTTGCTCCCTCCTTCTGCCCCTCACTTTCTTTTTCTCCCTTGCCTTCCTGCCTACCATGAAGTGAGCAGATTCCTGGCAAACCCTCCATTGCCTCACCCCAGACACACAGCAATGGAATCAAGTGGAAGTTGGAATTGTCCCAAATTCCCTGCAACTGTAGGCCAAGACAAACTCCCTTCCTTTAACATCATTTTTCTCTGCATGTTTTTTCACAGCACTGAAAAGTTCAACACAGTGGATAGTCCCCACTCACACAGTGCCTACCTTGTAGTAAGCCTCAGCCTGGGGCTGGGGATAGGGTATGGATGGGATAGTCCTTCCTCTGTTCTTAGCTTCAAGAAGAAACACAGATATGCACCCATGAAGGTGGCGATGAATCTTTCCAGTGCTGGAAGTCCAGTGCATGGTCGGGGAACGTGCACAAGGCTTTTAGTAGGGCAGCAGAGCTGTGGTTCCAGATGTAGTGGAGCCTTAGTCCCTCTTAGACTGCAGCCATAGCCCTGTTGCTCAGTCTTCCCATGGCTCAGCTGTCCCTTTAATGGATCCCACCTCCCAGGATTTAGCGCATGGAGAAATCATTATCCGGCTCCTATAGACCCTCATGGGAACCTCATTTTCAGCTTTTGCCTTCTCGGTGAGGAGTCCCTTTCAGACGTCTGCTCATGCCCTGCACATCTTCCACTCACCAGCTTGCCACCTGGCCATACCAACGCCACTGGCAAGCCTTCGCAGGTGCCAGAGAGAAAAGCTCCAGCCTCCAGGTGCTCCCAGATTTGAGACAAGACCCACCTGCGAGCAGATTGCAATACAAAGAAGTGACAGATGTTTGCCCAGGGGGCCTTGACAGTGACTGATGGTGCCTGAGGGTATCCCCAGGGCATACCAGGCGGAGATGCTCTGATGCTACAGCAGACACGGTGAACAGGCACCCAGCATGTTCATTTAGTTTTTTTTTTTTTTAAAAAAAACTATATGTTCCTTCATCGTCTTCATTCATCATTTCTTGATGGTCTACTTTGTATCCCATATGGCAGCAGTCACTTTCCTACCCATCTGCCCCCAGAGAAGTCCTGAGGCTGTTTGTCTTGTTAGGAGTACTGCACGTGTTATGGTGCTGGTGGTCAGCAAATGCATGCCGAGGCTGTGGCCTTTGGGGTGCCAAGTGCTCCGAGAGAATGCTCTGTGACTACAAGGGCCACCATGTGGGAGGAACAAATAGGGCCACATAGAAGCTGGGATGTATACCTGTGTCTAACACCCACAGAACAACTTTCGACCAATGGCCAATGGGACTAGGGATGAAAGAGCCCAGCCCAATTCTCTGGATGGGATACCGCTGAGCTCTATGTTTCCTGGGGTCCTGCCATAGAAACAAGAACCAGATGACCACTTTATTAACTGACCAGTTCACAGCCTCCACGTATCTACCCAGCACTTCCCAGCTCAATGCTTTGACCTTGAATGCTTGGCTCACAATTTGTGAAACGGTAGCCATTGGCAAAGACCCACATCAGAGGGCTCAGATTGGCAGCCTCTGCTTGTCACTCATCCCACTCCCGTCATTTGATCTTTCGGGCACTACCCTCAGCCCCAATTCTCACTCCAGTCTCTTTCATGGGACCATTCTGATTAGAGATCCACCAACCCCCAAACATAGCTGCCTTCCCCACAGGAGTGACTGGGCTGGGAGAAAGGCAACACCAAGCTTCGTAATTCTGTCTCAACACAGCAGCCTCTGGACTCAGTGCTTGTTTCCATGGAAGCTTGGGACCAGCCTGATCCGCAGGTGATGAACCGTCTTCCTCAGAGTAGATGGTTCTTAGGCAAAAGCCACTGGGCCCTCCAGGGATTTGGAGAATTACAAAGTATCAGTTCGATTATACTTCTTTCCATTGGCTGGCCTGTTTATTTTGTGCCCCCATCCCTAGCTCTGGTCACAGATACTGTTCCCAAAGTATTTCCACATGCTGCTTTCCCCACGCTTTCTTCTGCAGAGGGACCCTGGCCAAGGCTTCAGAGAAAGAAAGCAATTTAGTGCATCCTGGGTGGGTTGGCCAGGTCAACCTTTTGGGAACCTGTGCCTGGCTCTCACGTTGTGGCATCCCATAGAGCCTTCCTTCTCTCCAGATAGCCCAGTAAGCCAGACACCCTGAGCCTCAGCTTCACCGTTCATCCTGCCTGAAAATAGCGTTTCTGTTTCATGCAACATCCTTCCTCCCTGGGAGAAGGCCCATTCATCCATCCACTTGGGAAGTGGATGGCTGTGATTGGTCAATTAATAAAGGGGTCATCTGGGACTTGATTCTATGGCAGGGCCCTGGGAAACACAAGCTCAGCTGTGTCACAGCCAAGAGGCCAGGGCTGGCCTCTGACATGCCAGTTCCCATTGGCTGTTGGTTGAAAGTTGCTCCCTGGGTGTTAGTTCGCACCCTGGAGTTTCACACCTGTCAGGAGGATAGAGAAGTTCCCTGGGGTTTGGGACAAAGCCCCAGGCATAGATGTGCAATTGCTCTGCCCAATAAAAACCCTTACACTGATCTTACCCCTACAAGGCACAGAAAGAGACTATTGGGTGCTCTAACCCACAATGCCCAGGACAAAGCCCTTTGCAAACCCCATCCCCAAGTTCCCCAGAATGAGAAACAGCACTTCAAACCAGCAAGCAGATCCCATGAGCTGTCTGTCATTGGCCTGCTTCGTCTTCCTCCCAAACTCTAGATTATTCACTAGACAGGATACTGTGCCTGTCTGCTCCGAAGCTAATGAACTATCTCCCCAAATGACAGGCCAAGCATCCTAAGAACAGGGACTTAGTTTCATTTGCTGTTTTCCCCACTTTGGGATTTTTATTGTTGTGCTTGCTCTGAGACAAAATAGTGTAGTCCAGGCTGGTCTGGAATTCTCTGTGTATGACTGAGTGGATTTGAAAATCCCAGTCCTCCTGCCTTAGCCTCCCTGGAGGGGGTGGGGGGAAGCTGGGATTATAGGCACGTACTACCACACCGGACTCTCATTCACTATTTTCTATTAGGTGCTTGGAACAGCGCCTAAATCTGAAACATGTAACAGAAGGAAGTAATACGATGTATGAGAATCTCCGAGCACAGCTGTCAATCAAGCCCATCCCCAGGGACCAGTGTAGGCCATTGGCCAGAGTTTAGAAGGCGTGCCTTTTGCTTCCCCTGGGTCCTAGCACTGGCTCTCTGAGGCTGGAGCTCATTGGAGCAGCTAGAAGATTTCTTAAGGCACCTTCACAGCCATTCCCAGCTGGGCAAGCAGCCTCCCCAACTCGCAGTGGGTCTGGGATGCGTCCCCAGCCCCACCTCCTCCATCCACACCCAGGCCCGCCATCCATCCTTACACAGTCTGTGGTGTGAAGTCATGGCAGGATTCAAAAGGTTAAAGCAGAGTGAACTGTTAATTTTAATGCTTTCTCTAAGCTTCAGTTTTAATAAGCGAAAATGATGTTCTTATTTGCAGTAAAGTGGTATTATAAAATTCTGTCTGTCAAGCTCATTTTAAAACCATGGAAATAAATGATCTGACAAAATCAGGCCATTAGACAAGTGAGGAAGAGTGATTTCCATAAAAGTAGAGGAGCTGTTCCTTAATTTCACACTTGGTAGTCTTTTGGGTCGACTAAATTTTTAAATAAGTGATAAAATTATATTAGCACAATTGCATTTTTATAGATTTTTTGGTCATTGTACTCTTTTTCAATCCCTTTATTTTAACTCAAACTGCTCTGCTGAAAGGTTACTCTCAACTTATGTTACCTCGTAACAACGTCTACCCACGACACTGCCCAGGGCTCGCAAATCCTCAGACCATCCAGGCAGGGACAGGGTAAAGAGCATATGACGAACGCCTGAGCCAGGCACCTGCCAGATTCATGGGCTGGGGTTCCCACCCCTGGGTCCACAGCACAGCAAGGGGGCCCTCAGGCGTATCCTGAGGCTCAGCTCTTCCTACTGTGCCTGAGAACACTGGATCCTTAGACAGGCTAGGAGAGGACCAGGGGATGCCGTTCTCTGGAAATCCACATTGCCAGGCTCAGCAAACAGAGGCATCAGCTGTATGTGTTCATACGGAGAGAGGCTGGCCCTCAGTAGAAGGAAAAGGCAGTGGCTCCTGTGTGATCCTTGTCGCCTACTGATATCACAAAAGACGAGGGTCACAGGAAAGTCCTAGAAGGAATCCCAGGTCCCACGCAAGTTGTACTATCCTGAATGGGATGTATAAGGGCCAACCAGACAGGAGAGGGGAAAGCTCCCGCTTGATTTCTGATCTTCGGGGTAGCATGGGTAGTGAACACACCTACCCGAGATCCAGGGAGCTAGGAGTTCAGCCCCAGCAGCAATGTAACCTCACAGGACCACCTCCTCTTACATGCATTTGGTAATAGGTCATCCTCCAGTCTTCATAGGGTAGTGGCTTTTACAGCATAGATTTTGCAGAGTATATTCATTTCCAGATAGCCTTTGTCCATAAGTACGGCAGCCAGCATCAGGTGGGGAGAGATGTCCATTATGGGGCCCCTTCCATAGGCCAGCATAGAACACAGCCTAGGGTGGAATGCTGGGCAGTGTAGGTTAGAACACACAGTCCTCGTGGGGAGGAGTATGGTGCTCCCCTGAGGAGCAAGCACGGAGGGCAGAAGAACTTCTGGAGTTGAAAACTGGCATCTTCTCAGGGAAGCCCAGAGACTGAGTTAAGAAGAGCCAAACTAGGTTGATGGCTTTCTGGAGGCAGAGAGCTGGGTGTTACAAGTTTTAGGATAATGCACTGACCTGGCTCCTTGGTTTAATCAGTTTGGCCAAGCCTTCTTCTATGCTTGATGGGTGCCAGTCATCACCTAAGCTTCCTTTGGAGGCAAGTAGGGTATAAGAAGATACCCGCTTGTCCTTCCAGGGACCTCTAAGGATGAACTCGTGGCCCAGGGGAAAGAAACCCAACCTGGGAACTTCCTTCCTTTCTCTGCCTCGGTCTCCCCATTGATACCAGAACATACTCTGTGTGCCCGTTGCTTTCCGGTCCTGATATTCTACAGGCAGCTGGTTTAGGGACATCAGGGAAGTGCACCCCCACCAGTTGTCACTCAGGTGTCTGGTGGTTTCTCATGCCCATCATCGCACACGGGTGGTATACCAGGAACATGTCTGAAACCCAGAGTCAAGAAGGAATGTTAAAATCTCCTGCATTTCCTGTGAGAGGAGGAAGCACTGAGAGGCAGAGTCTCACGGGTGGCCTGGGAGGGCCAGGGCTGTCTCTCCCAGGGAAGAAATAAAGAAGAAGTCCAAATTAGTCATGTTGTATGACTTCTTTTTATGGCAGTGCTCTCGAAGTCTGCAAATGTCAGCATGTTAATTTACTGTCACTCAGTGATATTATTTCATCCTCTCAGAAATGTGTTTCTTGCATTTTCAGTAGCACACTCCAAGTGTTCTCCATCTCAAAGTTTCTATAGATAGTGTGACTACTTTCGCTCTGACCGTTGCCAAAATGTAGAAAATTCATCATTGACTGCGGCCACATAGATGTTCTAAGTGGAGCCGGGATTCGGATTTCCTGCTTACAAAGGGCTGGGGGTGGGGGGAGAAGGCTGGATTTTCCCTTCATTCTCCTCTGTCACATTTTTGTCCTCCTGGCCTGCTCTGTGGTTCCTCCCAAGGAACATGCAGAGATAAATTGTAACGGAGGAGATTTCAGCCAATCCGTCAAGGCTGGGTTTGTATATGAACTCTGAGCCCTCCCTGTCTCCCAGGCCAGCCCACCCCCAGCTCCCCGCTTCTCCTATGGTGGCAAACTTATTTCAAAAATTCTGATGAGACACTTTGTAAATTTTGTTATTCTGTGATGATAATAAATCATTATAGCCTTAAACACTTCTCGAGCTTGGAGCCTCAGTCACAAATTATCTTGTCATTCTGACCAAAACATTCTCCAAAAAAGCTTGACAAGTGCTAAAACCCAGAACACGAAACCATGTGTTGTTGTGAAAGCAAGATTCAGAAATGTCAATTAATTAGATTAAGAGGCTACTTTTAGCTTCACTCGTGTTGCCAAATAACCCTTAAAATATGCATAGAAGTGGAAACCTACCTCCGTGTACAGCACTTCTGTGCCGAAGAGAAGACAATGGATTGGCCTAATGGACGGAATTATTGTATCTGTCAGTCAGCTTGGGAGAATGATCTAGAAGTCTTGCTCCCCCCCCACAATGTAGCTGTACGAGCTGGGTAAATGCTGCCGTTTATGAATTCAAATAGTTTCCACCGCCCTCTCTACTTCACCCCTTAGAAATCTTGTACTTATCAAATATTCTAGTCAAGCCGTTTTCGGATGTCTCTCCTAGTAAGATAGGTTTTTAATGTATTTCTCTGGTGTCTTTTTTTTTTAATTTTACATTTGCATTTTGAAGTTCACTTTGTAAAAAAAATTACTGTGGAGAAATTATTTAAGTGTTTTTTTATCCCCGTTTCTTGAAAAATCTTATCTTTAAATAATCTATATCCTCAATTTTATTTATGCCATAAACCGTTCCTATATTTTAATGGTCTGTTTGCTTTAAAAGGGGCTGTTGGTTTTAATAGCTCAGTTACTATCTTTGTAAACTAAACTCCTACTGACGAAATTCCAGCAGATCATCTCTGCCTGTGTGTGGAACGCACATTCCAACCCCTGAAAAGGAAATTTAAGCCAAATAAATGTTCTGCACAAATTAAAATACATAAAATGAATAGTTAAGTTGGACAAGACCTGACGGACGGAGCAGTTGGGCTGTGGACATGTGGGTGTTGGGAGAGCTGGTTGCCAGGCGGGGCTTCCAGAGCGAAAATTCAAATGAAACTAATATCCTGTAACCTCCTTTGTCCACTCCTCTGAGCGAGCTGATTGCAGCTCTGGCATGGATGAGCAGAATGAGGCAGCCTAGGGGGTACTGGAAGGTGCTGTGATGTTCAAGAGTGATTGTGAAGTCTACTGCCTGCATACCTCAACAGGGATCCTCCAGTGCAATCCTCTGCTAGGCTGGACACTCACCTCCAGAGTCTTGCGACACTCGTACCTACCTTGATTCTGCCATAATCTGTGCTGATTCTGGGGGACATTTGCAACAAGTTATTGTCATGGAGGAAGGACATATCTGCTCACACATGGAATACAGGAAATGGGAGGCCATACAGAAAATAGGGGGTCATACAGGAAATGGGGTCCATACAGGAAAGGGGGAGATAATACAGGAAATGGAAGGTGTCATGCTAGGACCTGTTAGAGAAGACCATCCAATCTGGTGCGCATACCCTCACCTCCTACTTCCTGCAGCTACCTCCAGCAGCGACCACGAGAAACTAGGAAATACACAGAGCACAAATGCATTCTTCTTTTCCAGCCTGACATGTGCGTACTCACTGGTCAGGGCAGAAAGGGTACTGTGCCAAATGTGGAACTTCCTGTGGGAGGGGCTTCCTGCATGAAGCCATTTCTAGGACGGAATTCTTTTGTGGGACCAAAAGAGTGGAGGCAGTGGTATTTACAGCCAGCTACAGGTTCTTATGATTTCAGCTCCCGTGGATCCCCCACTCAATGCATTCCCCGCCCCTCTCAGCTAGTCTCCCTGTTTCTAGCCAGCAATGAGGCAATTAATGAGCTGTACAAAAGCCCTAAGTTATCTCTGGAACTAGATGGGTAATAAACACATAAATAAGTAAATAATTAAATAACTAAATAAAATAAAATGGATGAGTGAGGAATGCAGGGCCCTAGACTCCCTGGAATAAATAGCACATGGTTAAAAGAAACAGGAGGTGGGGCTGGGGGCAGGATCTCCGGACTCAGTTCTGCTGCTGGCAGGGAGTATCATCTTGGGTGAGTCCGCTACACCCTGGAACCTCTCCAGCTGCAGCAATGAGCACACCTTGAATAAATTCCAAGCACAACCCAGGGTGAAATGTGAGCTTAGGCTTTGTGATGCTTGATCTTGACTCTCAGTTTGGGGCATTAGAATCACCATGGAGACAAGTCTCTGGGGATGACCCCCAAGGGAGGGAGTCTCTAGATTATGTTAATGAGGTGGGAGTAAACCACCCCAAATAGGGATGGCACCCTTCCAGGAGCTGGAGTCCCAGACTGTACAGAAAAGGAGGAAGGCAGCCGAGCACAGCATTTCTTGCTTTCTGCTCCCTGCCTGAGAAAAGCGATGGAACCAGCTAGCTCCTGTTTCTTCAGCAGTGACTTTGCCCTTTGCTGCTGAGGCAGACGGTATCCCTTGGAACTGTGAGCCAGAGAAAGCCTTCCTCACTTTGGTTGGTTTTCTCTGGTATTTTTTTGCTGCCTCAAGACAAGTCAAGCTAATACAGGCAGCTTATTGCCAGAGGTGGGCAGCATTTCACACCTCTTATAGGGATCATCACTGTCATCATTATTATACATGCCAAAGGCTTTTTATCTAAGCCCAGTAGTTGTGGGACCTTATCCCACCCCAAGCTAGGTATGTAGTGCTCAACTGGTGACATCAACAGGTAGAGTCTCATATGCTCCACCCTACAATGGGACCCCTTAGAGATTTCCCCCACACCATCCTTCATACTGCCAGGGTACTGAGCTTCAGTTGCCTGTCCTGGCACCCTGTTTGTTTCTATCCTCCTCACAGGGTCTCTCTAGGCAGCCCAGGCTGGCCTCAAACTTATACTACTCCTGAAATTTCCTCCTCTTCTTTTTTCTCCTCTTTCTTGCCATCATCATCGTCATCATCATCATCATCATCAACAACAACTCCAACTCTCTCTCTGTGTGTGTGTGTGTGTGTATTTGTGTGTGATGGGGTGTAGAACACATGATCACATGCATACTAGGTAACCATGCTATCATTGAGGTACACCCCCAGTCCTATGGCTTGACTGACTTCCTTTTCTTTCCTTCCCTGTCACCTTCTTTCCCCTTTACCTATGTTTTTGGGTCACCAACTTCCTTCTTCTCAAGCCACCAAGAGTCCAACCTATAAGACCAATAGGGAACATAAGAGACATTGGCCAACCAGAGATCTGATGCCCTATCTAAAGTAGGCAACTACCGTGCCATGCTAGTCACCAGTGTCTGCTCACACAACATCTCGCTGAGTACTTCTGGGCCTCCTGAGCCTGGAAAGGTTTTGTAATTTAGAAAAAGCGGTGTGAGAGAGAATGACATCATGAGACAGAGTTCAGGTAGAGGGGCTTTTTACTGGGGGGATGTTGTAAAAGGACCAGCGGGCCGCTTCCCATCCCGCCCGGCTCCCGGCTGCCTGGCTAGCTTATATCCTGAAATAACAACACAGAAACTGTATTCATTTAAACACTGCCTGGCCCATTAGCTC
>LOJH01000443.1:33842-48783 GCA_001685095.1 Ellobius talpinus | reverse complement strand
AGATAGATAGATAGATAGATAGATAGATAGATAGATAAACAAACAACTCACCAGGGTAGGGGTGTGGGGATTTAGAAATATTAGTAAAGAACACCAAGACATGAATAAGACAGAAAAACATAAAATAGTGCCAGGAGGGAGTTCCAGTGAATACTGAAATTGCCCAAGTTTAATTTCCAACTGCTTAGAATACCCCTGACCCCAAAAGGTAGGAGTAAGACAAAAAAACTGCATTGACATGATACAAGGAAATGAACAGACCAGCTGAAGGTCTGTTGCTACAACAAAACAAGGCACACTCACACCCTAGACCAAAACATTCGGGTAAGCAAACCACTTCCTGAGTGGAATTCAATGTTATCTCCTTAAGGGAACTGGAACCTTAGTGGGATCCTTAGACTTTTGTTTGAGGTAGAAACATATCTACTTCCCTATTCCTGAAATACAAGGGCTGGCTATTAGCCACACCTGTTGACAATAACCTTGAGAGAGCAGAACTCTCTGATCTAAATCTAGGTGGGACCTTTGAGGTAGAAACACAGTAGCCTTGAAGGAACAGAGGTAAGTTCCAACTCTTTGACCTTTGGTCAACCGTGGAAATAGGCTCACATTTTTTGGGCCTCCACAATAGATAACCAAACAAGCAAAAGAGAGTAAAAGGCTAGGCAATTTGACTCAGTTCATGTGCTTACCCCCCCAATTCACTTTAAGAGATAATGACAGAAATCATGTTTTAAAAGATAAATAAAACAGCTTGTAGGAATGTTTACTTTTGTAATTTGCCTCTTTCCATTACAATTGGCAAGCTAAACTTTACCTGGCGTGTTTCCTCTGGACAAGTGTGCCTGAGCTCTTCCCACAAGGTCCTCAAAGGTCACATTATAAAATTTAGGTGAGGCAGTGGGTTGAAGAGCAACATAAAAGACAAAGTAGGCAGACAGGTCCCTATCTTGGGAGAGCTGAGTGAAAAAGAAACCAGAAAGCAAGAAGCAGGAAAAGAAATGTATTGAGAAGTTGAAACCAGATGCCCCGAGTGTGACTTCAACCAGGGCAGCCGGTGGAGAAAGCTGAGGGAAGGTCTCTCTAGGGAGGTGAAATCTTCCAGGCAAATGCAAGGAGCGGGCAAAGGCTCCAGAGAAGGGAGGACAGGATGCTGGAGAAAGAGCCGGGCAGAATGGGCAGGGTGTAAGAGAGGTACACAGGACCTAAAATAGAGGCTGGGGGAATTAATCAGGGGAAGAAAAGGACACCTTACATGGGGTGGGGTTGTGCAGGTGTTTCAGCTGGTGTTTTAATTTGATGCCATGATTTAAAGCACGATAGGACCATGTGACTGCAACACAGAGCTCTGCTGGGATGTATGATGGCGCTGGATGAAGACAGTGATGGGTCCTGGGATCCGAGCAGCCGAGGCACACACGGACTAGGAGGTCAGGTGCAAACAGCGACTGGGCTTTTGTGAAAATATGATAAAGAGGAGGGCGGAGGAACTGAACCGGGGAAGGAGTGTGTCTTCAGTGCTAGGCTGTGGGGTTTGAGGGGATCGGAGGGGAAATGAGGCAGAACAGCGGTGCTACAGCAAAGCCACTCACGGGCTTTGCAGCTTAAAGAACTACTGGATGAGCAGAGACGAGGGAAGCAGGTGGTGCTTGAGATGTGAGAAGCCCCAGAAACACTCAGCCACACAAGCACTTTCCTGTGCACTAGGGAAAGCACACCCTCCTTAAAACACCATACTTCCTCATGTCGGAACGCTGTGGTAGCACATACCTATGTCTCCCTGCGGTGCTCTAAGATGAGCTCTTGTTGGAAGTGTGGCATCTCATCCTTGATGCAGTCTACACAAAACAGGTTGACTCTGAAAGGTGTGGTCACAGAGCGGGTGGCCAAGGTCGTGAGCCAGTTCTAGACACCCCTCTCCAGAGGTGATCATCTCCCCCGTAGTTCTCGGGGGTCTAGGGCTCACTCCCCGAGGAGCAGGGCTCACCTAATACAATGTGCTCCTATACTCTTTTGTTATGGCCTTATAGTTGGTCCTCTGCACCTGTGGGTTCGTAATTAAAACTATTTGAAAAAACTTGCTTCCAGACTGAATCTGTGCAGGTTTGTTTTCCTTACTATTCTTTAAACTACTGATACAACATTTGAACTGTATTGATTAGGTATTATAAATAATCTGTAGAGGATATGTATAGCCATGTACAAACACTATGCTATTTTACAGACTGGAACACCCCTACATTTTGTCTGTAATGACACTGGAACCAATCCCCTAAGATCCTGAGGGGCAACTATACTTAATTTTGTTTTCAAGACATGTTTGGCGGATGATTTCTGGGAAAGAAGTCACTGTTATCTAGTAGCTACTATATACAGACTTAAAAATATAACCCTGATAAATGGCAATCTAGGAAAAGGAGTGCTGGGCCTGCTGTGGGTAAGTTGAAAGTTTTCTCTGCCAATCTTTTTTTCTTAATTTATGCGTATCAGTGTTTTGCCTGCACGTATGTATGTCTGTGTGAGGGAGTTACACAGTTGTTAGCTGCCATGTGGGTGCTTGAAATTGAACTCAGGACCTCTGGAAGAGCAGTTGGCACTCTTAACCGCTGAGCCATCTCTCCAGGCCCTCTGCCAATTTTTTGGTACAGCAAAAAATACTACTGAGCAGGCTACTGAATATACCTGGGAGCAACTGCTTATGGACTCAATCACCACTCAGGCTGACTGACACACTCAGCCAATAAAGATGTGAGGTAGGAGACTGAAAGCCTTAAGAAAGTAACTGCATTCTGAGTCCACCATGGGTGAGCTGGAACTGAGTGTGTGTGTGTGTGTGTGTGTGTGTGTGTGTGTGTGTGTTGGGGGTGAGAACAGGCCACTGTAGGGCAAGGGGTGTGACTGGAGCTGCAGGAATGAGAATGCAGAATACACAACAGGACAGAGAGGCGCCTGTAAGAAAGGCCATGGTAGATCGGTGCACAGCAGAAGCAGGGTGAGCCAAACTCTGAATTATAAACTATGTGGGTGTGGACCAAGGAAGTGACACCAGGGAGCACAGAGAAGTTCTTACAAAGAGGAGCACCTTGAGCACTCACTGCTAAGGCTACCTGGAGGCAGTGAGTGTGAGGGTGGGAACCCGAGGACATTCGGGAGGGGTGATGATAGCCAAAGATGACTAGGTGTGCTGCCCTCTCTCACACTGGATGGTGTTTGCAGATGCCAAGTTGGGAGAGAACGAGAGAGAAAGGGTTTAGTGACTTCCTGGATGTAGGGATAAGTACGCGAGGAACAGGAGCAGGCGAGGCTGACCCACCAGCACAGTGCTGCTGACTGCCCACTCCTAAGATCAAAATAAAGACAGGCAGGAAGATGCAAGTGTGCAGGTTCTCTTGTCACATAAAGCCACCTAAGTACCTACGAGGAGACAATAAAAAGCTACCCATACTGAGTCTGTACACACCAAAGCCAGATGGGGTCCTGGTGCTGGGAGGGGGAGCACATAAGCTCACCCTTAGCCCAGAAGCTATTTCCAGCTGACAACCCTTGCAGATAAAAACTTAGTTTTCCCCAGCGGAGTGCCAAAGGCCTGGCAGTAGATGGACAGTGTTTTCTGGGGAATCATAATTTCAATATTGTCTCATAATGCTTTGTTTTAAAACCTTCCTTGTCTTTTGCTTATCTACTATAGTTTCCTATTTTGTGTCTTTATGGGTGTGTGTGTGTCTGTGTTGGTGCTTTTTTCTTTTTCTTTCTTTTCTCTGTTGGCTTGGTTTTATTTTGGTTTGTTTTTATTGGCTTGCTTGGGTGTGGCGCGGGAGGGTGGATTGTGGGGGGGATCTGGGAGGAGAAGACTGTGATCAGAATACACTGTGTGAGAAAAGCTTATTTTTAAAAAGCTATTCTTAACTACGTTTTGGCTGTCTTTACTACTTGATAATTTACTGAATGCTTTACTATTGGGCACACACAGGATGAGCAATCTAACACCCCATATTCTATTTGGGTAAAGATTCTTTATATAAATGATAGATAGCACTTTATACATTTAAAAACTAAATTATGTTGGCAGGTGTGTTTTTGTCCACATGTATTAGGTCAAGTATTTATCATTAAGAGAAGAATTATGTGTTCCAAGTTACTGTGGAGAACATGAATGCACACCGATGTTGTTCATGTTAGAGACATGGGCCAGGCCATTGTTCTTAAGCCTCAGCAAGACAAAATGTACAAGCGCCCAGAAACAGATTCGTGTTTCCTTTTCTTTCATTCATTCTGCATACACTTACTGGATCCCTGTAGCTCGGGAATGTAACGGGGAACAAAGCAAACCTGCTTCTAGACGTCACCAGGGGTCCATGACAGGAATTGAACTGAGGAACTCACATGGTTCAAAGGGGAGGTGGATTACAACATCAAGATGAGTAACAAGCTGGGATGGCAGGGTAGGCAGGAGCACATTCCATCAGAAGGAATAAACAGAAATATAAGAAATGTGGCAAAAGCTCCCAAGGGGGGATATACTGTTTATTGAAAATATGTGATTGGCATGAGGGTGCATTTTTCAACTGTTATTTTATAGTTTATTAAATGGTGATCTTTGATTACTTTTAAATCACCCCAATTATGCTAAATTTGGCCTGTTTTCTAAGTGTAAAATTAATTTTAAAAATGTCTGCGCACTGGATGTTCTGGTCCTCTGTACAGAACTGCCTGTTGTCTGTCACAGCTTCCCTAGTGTGAGTGCGGCTAGCCTGACTGGGAGGCAGTCTGAGAACTGTGTATTCTCTGCTCTAGGGTGGAGCAACCTGGAGCTCTGCAAGGGAGCCCTGGGAAGGCACTCTCCCTTCCACACCCCCCTCACCCCATACACTTCCTGCAGAGTCTTTCTCAGAACCCCACTGAAGACCAGCTGTCTGGAGACTATGTTTATGGACAACGTTTCTTGTGCAGCACACACAGCAATCGTGATGATGACGACAGTGATAGTGCCTGAAGTTGTAACGTTCACTTGTGACAGACGATACTCCAAGAACTTTACAGCCATCAATATTTCATTTAGCCCTTACAATCATACTTTGAGAGGTACTGTAATTATAATATTAAGTAGATTGTGACTGGGAGCTAGGAAGATTAAATGACTTGAGCAAGGTCATCCAGCAAATGAAGGGTAGAAACAACTGTGGGTCTTGACCCTGAGTCAGGCTCACACACCATTTCTCCAAAGCCTACTACATTCATTCTGATATTAAACTCGTCTCCATGACCGTGGCTGCCCATGACCTAAACCCCAAATTAACAAACACACCTAAGAAGACCCTCATTTTACATATGCATGCTCATAAATAAGTTATGTAACAAAGCCATAGGAAGCACTACAGAAGAGTTCTTGTTGCTTGAGAAGAAGGAAGCTTCTCGGGTCCAGCCAGGATCTGTTCACAGATTCTTATGTAGAAAACCAACTGTGACGCGGTTTAATGTTAATTAAAACTTAAAGGATGGAAATGCTGAAACCATGCACTTTGTTTTCTTTTTTCATTCTCTCCCCTCACCTACCCTGACTTTACATAAGAATTCACAGCATAATCAGTCTAGGAAGACCAGCAAGACCAGGGCCCTTACCTGTCCAATAATGAGAGGAACCACAACCGTCATAAAAAGCTGAGAGAAAATTGATGTAAAAGGCACAGAAGAGGACGAGCCAAGCTGAAAAACAGGAAGACACAAATTAGATGTACTGTAACTCAGTAATAAAATACTGCTCTTAAGTCAATAATACAATGAATTCATTTCATTTCCATAAATTTCTTTCACAAGCACCAAAAATTTGGCAGCAATCAACAAAGAGCAAGTAACATTATCTCTGATTTTCTAAATTTCACATAATTAGATTAAGTATTTTAATACAGAATTCTATTAGAAAACTAAGATTAAGGAAAACTGAAGTTATATAATCATCTTAAATTCCATTTTATTATATACTCTTGGATAGCAGAGTTATTCTACATATACCATATTTCACATACAGTCATAACTTATGTGAGTATTTCATCCATTTGTAGATCCTAGAATAATAAACACACATGTCTCATTCTCTTATCAGGACAATATTTTTATTGATGCAAATAAAATATTTTCTAACTTTCCTTAAGTCAAAGACAATGAATCTCAGTTCCTTTACAATTCACTATTACACATCTAGCTAATGAGAGAAATCTTAAAACAAAGCTTCTTTTTCTTTTTTTAATCTTTCTCTATGTGTGTGGTATGTGTGTGTGAATAGAAGAGTAGATATATATGTGCCACAACGTGTGTGTGGAGGTTAGAAGACAACCTCAGACACTGGTCCTCGCTTCCCACATTGTCTGAGATAGGGTCTCTTGCTCACCACTGTGAACATCAGGCTAGCTGGCCTGCAAGCTACTGGGAATTCTCCTATCTCACCCTCCCAGCTGGAATTATATATAGACATACACTACTTATAAGGTTTCTGGGGATTCGAACTCAGGTCCTCACACTTGTGTGGCAAGCTCTTCACCTACTGAGTCATTTCTCTGGTCCTCTACTTTCTATTTAAAATTTTAATACACCCATTTTAAAAGTTGTATACTCTACCAAGGTTCATAAGTCCTATTTTTCTCCTCCCTTGTCTTTTTAATTCTTCGTTTGTTAACAGTTACCATCTGAGCTTCACAGAGATCGCATTTACTGCAGCCTTGATGTTCATCTATATACATAGTAATATTGGCCCCAATTATCAAGAATCAGTTTCCCTGTGAACTTTCTCAACCTCCTCCTGGCATTCAAACATATCTGGACCAGTGATTGCCTGGTTCATAGATGTCTGTATTCCTGTTAGCCCTTTCTCTGACAAAGTTCTCCCAACCCACAAACATTATTTCTTTTGCCCCTATAACTTGCTTTTCATCTTATAGATTGGACCTCGGATTTTTTATTTACCTGCTGACTCAGAATCAGAAATGCCTTTTGGAGGATAATTTTGTCAATTAGCAATAATGCAGCAGTGACTGAGGGAAGAATGTCAAAACAGCTCAAGCATTTAGATGAATGGCAGCAGCAGCTCAGAAAGAGACGACGTAGATGCATCTGATGTCTGGTGTTTGATAAAGGACTACATTGCTCAGGGTAGCCTTGCACTCAAGATTCTCCAGCCTCAGCCTCCCAAGTTGTGGGAGTAAAGCCACGCCCCATTGAAGGGACGAGCATGGCGAGCATGGCTCCACTTCCTCTGCCTTGCTCAAAAGCATTAGTTACATCCCTAAAGCTAACCACCAAGGTCTAGTCCCTTACCTGGCCACTTCCCCTCCTGAAGCTGACTACTAAGGTCCGGCTATCAAAGTACTGAAGATGAATTAAAAGCCCCCTTTGGCTCACCTAATTAACATACCCAATTAAAATTAAACACTTCATCTGAACATGGGGTTTCCCTCTTTACCTTTATAAACTGCCATTTTTCTATGTGCCACATCTGTCTCTCTATCCAGAGGCCGTCCTTTGTCATTGTTACCCACCCCCAGAACAAATACCCTTTCCCCATCTACCTTGTTCCCTTCCCCTTCTCCCTCATACTCTATTTCCTGTCTTTGTCTCTTATTCCCTGCCCTTGTCCCTCTGAGGAAAATAAATCTCCTTTGTGCTGGGAAGTTGGTTTTAGGGGTCCTGAGCAAACTGTTGCCTTCACCTATCAAATATAAAAAAAAAAAAACAGGAAAGAAAGGACATGACTGCTTCTAGGAATGGCAGAGGAGAAAGTTTATTGTAGATAAAAGGGAGAGCATAGCCAGAGGCAGGGACAGTTGTAAGAGTCCAGAGTGGATGTGACCAGATTGAGCTGGGCTAGGTAGAGAGAGCGGGATGAGAAGGACAAGAGGGAGAGAGGAACCAGGTGCAGCAGCCACGAGGGCAAAGGTCCTGAAAGGGATAGGTAACCAAAATGTCTGGATTATATAGGAAAGAGCCTCTGGGGGAAGGGCAGCACATAAACCAGAAACCAAAGTTAAATCAAGATGGGATAAGCAAATTAAACAGACCTATGATCCCTAGTGAAACAGAAGTAGCATTATGTCTTCCAACCAAAAAGAGCCCAGAGCCACATTGCTTTAGCACAGAATTCTACCAGATTAACAGAAACACTCCTCAAATTATTTCACAAAACAGAAATATAAGGAACACTGTCCAATTCTTTTTAGTAGACCAGAGTTACCCTGATATCTAAACCTCAAAAAAGATACAACAACAACCAAAAAAGAGAATTACAGATCAATTTCCCTTATGAACACGGATGCAAAAATTCTCAGTTAAATACTTGCAAACTGAATAAAACATATAAAAAAAGATCATCCGCCAAGATCAAGTAGGCTTCATTCCAGAGATGCAGGGATTGTGCAACATATATAAACTGATAAATGCAATCAACAATATTAACAAATGCAGAAAAGGCCTTTGACAAAATCCAACATCCTTCATGACAAAAGTCCTGAAGAAACGAGGGATACAGGAGACACACCTTAACATGATAAAGGGAGTTTACAGCAATCCCACAGCCAACGTCAGTCTAAATGGAGACTCAAAGCAATTCCACTCGAATCTATCTTCACTAATGAAAAGTAAAAAAAAAAATCTTTTCTTCACTCTGGTAAATTTCATAAAATTTTGTTCCCACCCTTAGGCTCAATTTTTATATAGTCAAGATACCAAGACTGTGTCTGCCCATCAGGGACCTATGCTCATTTAATACCAGCTTCACCACTGATCCTCAAACTGTGGCTCCTAATCCCTTTCCTGTGCAGCCACGTAAAGTAAAGAAGATGTAGGGCATCAAATAGAAGAAGTGAGGCTGAGGAAGATGGGTGGTGAGTTGCAGGGACAGCTTTCTATGTAAAACCAGACTAGGCAGGTAACAATCACAAACTTGCCTCACAAATATTAACTCTAGATTTCTTCCTGATGCAATGGTTGAAAGCAGGAAAAAACCAGATTGAGATACTGGATAAACTTCAAATACTAAAGCCTTCAAGTTCCGGATGTCCAGTCTAATGCTGCATTCACAAGCTTTAGAGTGTCTGGAGAAGCAGCAGGATTCTGGTTATAACTGCTGGGTCAAGACAATCCCGGCCCAGAATCTCAGGGCTCAGCTCACGCATTCCTGGCTCCTCTTTCTACCTAACTTAATTCATATTTAAAATGTTTAGGTGCTAGGGATACTGTGGAATACAATAAATAACAGAAGACAGCAGAGCACACAATGGCTGAGGGTGAAGCTATCAAGGATCCCCAGAGTCCGTTTGTCCTCTAGAACACCTGAGACCTTTGAACCACTTGACTGGAAACATAGGTTAGAATGGCCCTCCTTCGAGGTCCTGTCAGATGATGAAGGAGACCAAGCTATCCAGGGACGTAATTAACTGGGTTCCTACAGGAGAGGAAGGGAAGCAGGGATACTGGCTCTGAAGGGAAGGAGACCTGGAGTCTGATGTGACAAGTCCTTTCTTTCGACTTGGCCACAAGACCTACTGTGTGGTCAGTGTGAGGATTCAAAGGCGTCTTGAGGTTTCTGATGCTCACTGGCTTTCAGGAGAGGACATGGAGCATCTGGCACAGGACAGCACATTAGAACATGGGGAGACAAGTAGGAGGTCCAGGCATTCTATGCCCAGGCCTGATTTCTGCTGCATGAATAATTGCTTTCACACTTGAGTAAGGATCCTGATGTGGACAAAAGGACCCTGGGAAGCGGCCAGCTTCCTCTACTCTGGGCTTAGCAGAAGACCAGTTACTAAGAGGACAAGCTAATTCAGGCCCAGCTCCTATCAAGCATGCTGCCTGGGTTTCACAGAAAACAGATCTCAATACTGCCAAATTTTAAGACAGAGCACATTAAACAAATGACGCAGTTACCACTTAATTTCTTGCAGAAATATTGTACCTCAAAGCAGAAAACTTACAAAGTAGTTTGGCTTTGTAGCTTTAATAGTTTGTACTGAGAAGAAATGATACATAAAAACTCAATATATGAGAATTTAAGTCTTTTATGTTCAATCACTCCTGTAGGGAACAAAGAAAGCCAAGCGTGTGAGAGTGTGTGTGTGTGTGTGTGTGTGTGTGTGTGTGTGTGTGTGTCAGGGAATCATGGGAAAAGCTGGAATGAGGAGGGAGGAGTGGAAACGATGTAAACACAGTACTCACGTATAAAACCCACAAAAGAATAAAAAAATTAAACAAAAAAAGAGGAGAAAGATAAGCTTGCGAGCAGACCTGGCCATCACCCTGTAACAAGAACTTCCTCTCCCACTGACACCTGGACACAGTTTAAATCTTATTTTCTTAGGAATTCTTTCTAAAACTCCTTCCAAATGCTGATTCCTCCTTCCCCTCTTGGGGACCACAGTTCCAGGGTACTTCGCTAGCGTCATCCAGACTGCTCTTTTCCAAGTCTGTCCTTCCAGGGAGAGTGTACACACTTGAACACTGTCTTGCTAATGGTTCACAACTAGGGAAGCATTCAGAAACTACAGGAGGGCTAGTTAGGCCATACTGCCAGACATCTGAGTGACAGGGACGGGCTCTGGAAGGACTAGAGTGCCTCACAGGGCCCCAGCTCTGCCGTGTCCACACTCTGAGAGTCATAAATCTACTAGGCACCAGGTGCTCAAGACATGTGTGAGTTTTTGAGTGCTTATAATACACGGGAGAAAGGAGCCCGGTGTGGTTTCTTTGCATTCTCCTAACAGTCCTGAGGTAGATGACAAAGTCTTAGGTAACTCACAGATCCAAGAATGAATCAGTCTGGCCTCCCTCTGCCTAATCATCTCCTCTGAGTACTGATAAGCACTAGATCCTGGTTATTGAGTATCCTCTGCCCATACAATAAACCATATCAAACTGAATTAGTATGACCAGATTTAATAGACAGAGCAAGGCAACTCCTGTGCGACTCTTGGAAAGGCAGGAGAGAAATGAGTTGGCAGGTCTAGTGACCAGGTCTTAAATACCCTGTAGGCATGATCTTGAGCAGCTCTCAGGGAGGAAACCCTTGGTGGGGTTTCTGATGGGCAGGGTCTGGGATGGGAAGCCCAGCCAAACATCTGGGCAGAATTTGGAATAGGGGAGTGAAACTGGAGCGGAGATTCTCAACAAGTATAACAGTAGCATTGATTGTGGACTTCTATGTGGCTGATACTGGTCTAGATGCTTAATATGTGTTAGACAGTTTGACTCTCACAGAAACCCTGTGAAATGGGACTATTAATCCTACTTCAGTGGCTAATAGTTAAATAAACTGGATATGGTCACTGTAGGTACAAATTGACAGAAGCAGGATTTGATCCCAGAGGTGCAGCCCCAAAGCCTTCCACTCTCTGGCACAGTGATTGCAGAAGGTTCAGAAGGTAGACAAGGCAACAGGAGTGGAAGCCAAAGCTGGATTGTTCTTTTCTTGCTGTTGGGGCTGGGGGCAGAAGGGGTAGATGATTGAGCCACAGGACACAGTGGGTTTGGGGCAGAAGGGGGTGGATGATTGAGCCACAGGACACAGTGGGTTGGGGGCAGCAGGGAGTGGATGACTGAGCCGCAGGACACAGTGGGTTGGGGGCAGAAGGGAGTGGATGACTGAGCCACAGGACACAGTGGGTTGGGGGAAGAAAGGGGTGGATGATTGAGCCACAGGACAGTGTGGGGTGGGGACAGAAAGGGGTGGATGATTGAGCCAAAGGACACAGAATCAGGCTCTTCTCAACACTTCCAAGAATGGCCCATAACTAATACCAGCTTGGATTCATCAGAGGGAAGTTAATTCAGTACGCATAATGGATGCCTTGGGGCTCTAGCGTTCAATTCTCCAGTCTGGCAGAGCATAGTTGACTGCTACCACTATATTCCATTTAATAACAATTTTGCTTGGAGAGTAAAATATTACTGGTCCAAAGTAGCCAGGCTCAGAAAGACAAATAAATGACAGCTCTGAAGAAGGGATGCTGATGGCCTGCAGAATTCGTTACTAACCAACATTAGGGACAGAGGGAGCCTTTTCAATCACTCCTCTAAGTGGGCTGACCTGTAAACTGTCATTAATGCATGGGGTCATCACCTGTTCTGGGGGGTCTCTAATACCTTTTCTCTCCTGTCAGGGAAACCCATTAGCTGCAGGCATTGCGATTTGTGTCTCTTATCTGCTGTCAAAACATTATTGTATTCAATAATTTACTCCTGATGATTGGCCTTTGCTTTTATTAGGAAAAATAGAAAGAGCTATGTATAGTTTATACTGTAGAATGGCAAATGCCCGCCAAATTTCATTTTATGGAAAATAAGCAAGGAGTGGTTTGAGATATAATGAAAGATTTACACACATATACACACACCTGCACGCACACACTCACAGATGTGTCCTGCCCAATTTCTACCTCACACACAGGGCCCAGCCCTGGGGGAAGAGGAAGGGAGGCCTTGCTTACTATTGGATCTTAACTTTCTTGTAAATACACGGATGAACAGCCACATCTCTTGCCTGTTGTGACCAGAGCCACAGGGATGTCTTCCTTTTCAATTCCTAACCTTCTCCACAGTCTTCCCCCGTCCCCCGGTAGCTCTTCTTCACAGGGGTGCATGAAAACTAAACTGTTGACCTCCTGAAGCCGAGTTTAGAGTATTCCAGGTGACACATCCAACGTCAAAAATGATCGGGATGTTTTTTAAATTAAGGAGAGAAGTATGGTTGTTACACAGCCACATCTATTCAGCTGCTTCCATTAAACTAAAATTGAGATAGTGCATAGAGAACACATTAGGAGAGGAAATGATCTTTTATTTTACAGGCATGACCAAGGCTGCTCCCTGAGTTCACTCCAGCCAGGCCAGGGGAGCTGGAGGCCAGCAGTGGGACCGGCACGAGTCAGGGACCCTCCAGTAGAGGGTGTTATCAGTGTCATCTCTAGAGTTCTTGAGACTGCTTCCCAGATGTTCTGGCTTCCCTGTCTCCCCAATTATAGGTCAGTAAGGCTTGTGTGTGCTGGAGGTGAGGTGTGGGGTGGGGAGTGGGGGACACATAGCATTTACAATAGGTTCCACTGTTTAGCTACACAAAAAGTCTCAGAAACAACCTCTGTGTGACTAACAGAAGCTGTCTCAGCCTGGAGAGGAGTCAACTGAAGCAGAAGCCATCTCGTGTGACTCAAGGGGACAATCAAACGGCTGGTCCCTCTTTCTCTTGCTCTCCATCTATCAACATGTTGTACATCCCACTCATGTGACAAATGATTATGTAGTCATAATTGGGAACAAATATAAAAATAATGATTATCATACATGACATCTATAGCAGGGTGCTGGCTAGTTTTATGTCAACTTGATACAAGGAAAGGGAACTTCAATAGAGAAAATGCCTCCACAAGATCATGATGTAGGAGAGTCTACAAGGCATTTTCTAAATTAGTGATTGATAGAGGAGGGCCCAGCCCATTGTGGGTGGGACCATCCCTGGACTAGTGGTCCTGGGCTCTTTTAAGAAAGCAGGCTGAGCAAGCCAGGAGCAAGTCAGTAAGCAGCACACCTCCTTGGCCTCTGTGTCAGCCTCCAGGTTCCTGCCCTAACTTCCTTCAATGATGGACTGCTACCTAGAAGGATAAGTGAAATAAACCCTTTCCTCCCCAAGCTGCTTTTGGTCATGGTGTTTCATCGCAGCAAGGAAAGTCCCAACTAAGACAAGCAGTATAAACTATTTCTGTTTATAGTGACAGGATGGAGAGTTGAAATTTCTGTCACAGGCATCAATTACCAGGAAATGAATGATGGCTGTAGACAAAGGCTGCTCCAATGAGCACCCCTCCTTTCAATAAACTATTAAATACAGTTGGAACCACAAAGACTGGTAATTAATGTTTTCTCTAAATTTCTTCCACATTCTTGACTTCTGTTTACCCAAATAAGTGCTCACCTCCTTCAAGTCAGTAATTACGGTTTCTGAGTCTTATATAGACTATAAATGCTCAGGAAATAGTAACTGAGGGCTAAAAATCAGCCATCAAATGGTCTCCAAAGAGTCAGGCTTCTTAAATATAACTAGGATGAGCCTTCAACCCAGGGTGAACTGCCCTGCCTTGTCTTCTTTACCAGTTGTCTGGCTGAAATTATGAAACAATTTGGAGCCCATTTTCTCATCTACAGGTGGTCTGTTTGCCATGTGCCTACAGAGCCTTAAGTGACAGCTACTCAGTAAACAGCTCTGGCATCTCCACTTGCTGTGGGAGCTCCTTTGGCCAGTAGCCAGGCAGGAAGCATAGGCAGGACGACCAGGCAGGAAGTAGAGGCAGGGCGTCGAGAACAGGAGAATTCTGGGAAGAGAAAGGAGTCAGTATGCAGTCATCACCCAGATGCAGATGAGAACACCTTGCTGATGAAAGGTACCAAGCCACGTGGCTAACATAGACAAGAATTATGGGTTACTGTAAGATGTAAGAATTAGTTAATAAGAAGCCATGGAGCTGCTGCCGCTGCTGGAGACAAACACATTGGAACCTTGCCAGTAGGCCACGAGCCTCGTGGTAAAATATAAAGTAATGGAAATGGGTTAAATTAAGATGTAAAGGCTAGCCAATAAGAAGTTAGAGCCAATAGGCCAAGTAGTGATTTAATTAATACAGTTTCTGTGTGGTGACTCTGGGAGTCTGGGTGGCCAGGAAATGAACAAGCGGCCTCCAGCTACACCCACTGCCTTGGTGTAGAATGATTATGGATTGTCAACTTGGTATGACCTAGAAGCACAGGAGAGACAGCCTGCACAGGTCTGTGAGGGTCAGACAGTGGAGAGACAGCCTGCACGGGTCTGTGAGGGTCAGACAATGGAGAGACAGCCTGCACGGGTCTGTGAGGGTCAGGCACTGGAGAGACAGCCTGCACGGGTCTGTGAGGGTCAGGCACTGGAGAGACA